>JAJOOO010018638.1:0-11970 GCA_029582685.1 Solanum piurae | reverse complement strand
TGACCCTGTTATCCGTACTCTCACCTATGAATATATTGAAGGTCCTTCTGTGAAAGATATATTTCTTGGCTTTGGACTAGTTGGTGTTGATGAAGAACAGATGATTGATATTGCAACGCAAATTGGTAATGCTATTGGAAAACTACACGATGGTGGCTTCGTCCATGGCGATTTGACAACATCAAACATGTTACTGAGGAGTGCTGCCAATCAGCTGGTGGACTTTTCTCTTTCTCTCTCTTAGAATGTTCCTCCAATTATCACGATTGACTTTATCTTCAATGTCTTTCCTTATTTTCCCTTTTCTCTTTGTTTTAAAAAGATGAAGTTCGTAGGTTACCCTCAATGAGATTACTTTTTGATCAATGATACTTTTTCTCTAGGTGCTGATTGACTTTGGCTTAAGCTTTACTTCAACGCTTCCAGAAGATAAAGCTGTTGATTTATATGTACTAGAACGTGCTTTACTCTCTATGCACTCTTCTTGTGGAGATGTGGTAAGCTCTGTCAGGAAGGTCATTTTGAAGCCTTTTGCTCTTCTCTATCTCCCAATTTGAAATCATTCTTTGTTTCAGGGAAAAAGTATATTAGTTTCTTCTTTAAATTAATTTTTCTTTTGTCTTTGAGCGTTATATCATTCATGTAATGTGATCATATTATTGCACGAAATATTTACCTCTTCACGGTGGGGTAAGGGCACTTGGCTATTGTCTTGTGAATCTCTTTAGTTTTTGCACGTGGATAATGGTTTTATTTTTAGTCTGTAGCAGAGCCATAGGACTTTAACTTATAGTGAAGAACAGATTCATCTTCTATGGTTTTATATGGTTATCGCAGATGGGCCGGATACTTGCTGCATATAGGAAGTCCTCGAAGCAGTGGTCGTCTACCCTAAACAAGCTAGCCCAAGGTGCTACCGACTCTTTGTACACGTCCCTTTCTGTTTATTACCTTGCTATTCCCAGAAAGAAGAGATAACATATTTCTGATTTTGTGACCTGTTTCAGTGAGGCAAAGAGGAAGAAAACGCACAATGCTTGGTTGAGCTTCCCCAATTTTGCACTCCACGTTGAGGTTAGACTTGGTCTCTATGCCTACCATTGCATCCAGTATTTCTTTTTAATTTCCAGAATGTTAAATCATCAAATTCCCATGTTTTCTTGCCAAAAGCACAGCGTTTTACCTATTTGTTCTCTTGGAGATAGTGTCGTATATCATATTTATATGGCCTAGTTAGATTTTTAAGTTTAATACAACTGGATACCTCTCTCTGTCATTTTCACTTTTTTTTTCTTCTTCTGGAAAGTCTGAACATGAATAGTACTACAGACAATGATGTAGCTTGCAAATCTTCAGATATATCGGAGATTTTAGTCTCATTGATTTACCAAAAAATAGCAGTTATAAGTTATAGAACAAGGTGACCTATTTTTCACTTGGAGCTACAAATAATCTTCAGAAGTTATATGCAGGTGTTTCTTGCTTTCCCTGCATTAATAAGTCGTTTTTCAATTTATAATTTATATAGCACTTGGGCACTACTGGGCTGAACAAAAATACTGTCTGTGCATCTGCTTAAAAAACTGCACTATTTACTGTACTTTAAATGAACATGTTGTTGATACATTTCTAGCATACAGTTGATGATTTAGGAGTTGTATCTATTAGTTTGTAAATGGTTTTATGATTGATTTTCAGAGAAGAGAAAAAATCGGATGCCATGGGGAAAGGAGAAACCAAAAAACTTGCTCATTGCAAAGATCAATTTGTATTTGTTTCCGTCTTGATTATTGTCGATGTGACTGATGCTGTTACCTATTTGAATTTATACGTCTACGATGCTCTGTATTTTTATTCAACTCTAACCATCTGCGCGCAAAGTGTTTTGAATAGTTGACAGGTATTTTTACTTCCCATAAAAATTCAGATGTCTCAAATCCTTTTCATTATGACACTACATTAGACTTGTAACATTCAAAACTCTTAGTTGCTCAAAAGCACAAGAGCCTCACAAGTTTGTCATTCATTGGCAATTGACATAAAGAGATGACCCTTTCAGTGACATAAGTGGCAGGAATGACCCCGACGATAGTTCCCAGGAGGAAATATATGGCAAGGCACATCCACAATTGGCGAAGCAACATTGATAAATGTGTTTGGCAATGTCGCTGTGGCTCTCAAGAAAAGCATGTAGTCAGCAGCCACTCCCGCCTTTTAGCCACCCGATGGTTCACAGAGACTCTATTGGATACAACCTCTCTACCTCTGCGGTAAAGGTAAGGTCTGCGTATAGTCTAGCCCCATTTTGTGGGACTATAGTGGGTATGTTGTTGATGGATCACAGAGATTTTACAGTGAGACGGTTGAGTTGTGAGTCGAAAATCAGCTGCGCCTGGAAAACTGTCAACTTATCAGGGCCAGTGAAAACACAAAGGGATTCCCTATCATTTTGGATAGAAAATAGCAAGATGATGCACCAGCAGTAGCAGTGAAAACAACTAATGCTATGTGTTTGATGCAGAATATCCACAGAAACAATTATTATTACAATTAAGATGCTGCTATCTCCAAATTGTACAAACTCTGTAAATGCAGATTTACATACATGTGGATGGATTTGTTAGCATGTGCAACTATACATTACAACAAAAGCATACACAGTGTAGTCCCCCATAAGTGAGGTCTGGGAAAGGTAGAGTGTTCATAGACCTTACCCCTACCTTGTAGAATAAAGAGGTTGTTTTCGATAGACCCTCTTCTGTCAAACTGTTTGAAAGGGGGATACAAAGATGGTAGAAATAACGACAAAAATAATAATGTGAAATGGAGAGTAATACTCAACAAACATGAGAAAGAGCGGTATCAACAACAAAATAATGCAATAATCATAGCACAAAAAACACAACAGTGATACCCGAGATTGAAGATCAAGAAACGATGAGAATAGTGCTAATACTATTGGTGAGAAGGAAGGTCCAAGTATGACCATCAAGTTCATCTCGCAGGGAGGTGAGAGAGACATTGTTCTACAAATTAACCTTCTACTCTAATAGTAAATAATATTATAATAGTAAAACTGGAAAAAAAAAACATGCACAATGCACCCCAACTATGATAATATTCTGGAATCATGAGTAAACTCACTAGTCTTTACTAATATTTCCATTCTTTATTTCTTTTTTGGTTTCCACCCGGTGTATCCACATTGGAGTTTGAGAGACAACTTTATACTCAAGGGGTTTCATTGGAGTTTGACTAAATTTAGATTTGCGCTAGAAAGTCTCACATTAGGGAGTAAAGCGCTCCCGAAGAGAGACAACTTTATACTCAAGGAGATTCAAACGTGAGACCTCAGATTAAGGATGAAAGGGTAGTTACCACTCCATCACAACCCTCGTTAGTTAGTATTTCTATCTTTAACAATAATTTGGCATCCTGCTTTCATAGCTCAGTTGGTTAGAGCACCCGTTTAGTAAGCGGGAGGTCTTGAGTTCAACTCTCAATGAAAGCAACTAAACTTTTTTTCCAGAAGAAATGGGCCAACTTATTCTGGTTTTGGGCCCAAGTACCAATTAAGCCCACTTTATTCTGGCTTGGGCATTTCCAGTTACCTCATACAAAATTGACATGAATCATTTGCACTTTTGTCCTATTTTGTGTTGCTCTTTAATTTTTATCTTGCAGGATGATTAATTTTTTTGGAAGCTATTAGTTTATATTTGCCCATCATAATATCTTATAAATTATGTTTTATGCTTTCGACTAGACATAAGTCCCCGATTTCTAGTGACAAAAACTTAAAGATCAATTTGTTTGAAGGAAAAAAAGGTGTAATTAAACAAAGTGATCTTTCATTCATTTGGTTAGGATTTGGTGTGAGAGTGTTCGCCCAGACATATTGAATTTGTATTAGACCACAAAAATTAAAAATAGTTTCCATTTGTATTAGATCAATGGACAATTTCAATTTTCAAATATCATTTTAAAATTTTAAAAAATAAACAAATATTTTTCTTTTCAAATTTCACAATTTCATACTTATAGAAGATAATAACTCTTTAGATCATTAAAAGTGCCCATATGGGTTGGATCTCCATTTATATTGTCCTCATATAAGGAATTGTCACTATCATAAAAGACACCACTATATATTGCCAAATAAGTATGAAAACAATCATGACATAAAATTGTAAAAGAATAATAACAAATTTACCTACCAAAATCAATGTGAAAAAAATATAAATCAATCAAATTAGCTTATGATATAAAATTATAAATGACTAAAAATAAAAATTACCTAGCAAGATCAGTGTGAAAAATATTTATCACTAGAGGCCAGATAGGATCACGAGATGCATCCATACTAAATAATCATAACTATAAGCAGATTAAAATTAGCTTATAAGGATTTTTAATGTATTTATATATTTAATAAATAAATATAAATTCGTGATATAAAATTATAAATAAATAAGAAACAAAATTTATCTAGCAAGATCAATGTGAAAACACCTATCACTAGAGGCAAAATAGGATCACGTGATGTGTCCATACTAAGTAATTATTATGATTTTAATTAAAATTATAAGCCAATTAATTTAGTTTATAAGATTTTTTTTAGTATATATACATATTTGGTAAATAAATATAAAAATAATGATGATATAAAATCGTAAAAAAATATATAACAAAAATTACATAGCAAGATCAATGTGAAAAAAATATTTTGTCACTAGAGGCCAAATTAGTTCACGAGATGCATCCATACTAAGTAATTATGACCTTTGATGAAAATCATAAATCGAAGAAATTAGTTTATAAGATTGTTTTTATTGTACCAGGTAAATAAGTATAAAAATAATCATGATATAAATGAATAAGAACAAAACTTATCTAGTCAGATTAGTGTGAAAAACATTTATCACTAGATGTACACCAAATAGGATCACGTGATGCGTCCACACAAAATAATATGACCTCAACTAAAATTATAAGTCAATCAAATTAGCTTATACAAATAAAAATTTTTAGCGATAACAATGTGACATTAGATGCCAAATAGGATCACAAGGTGCAACCATACTAAATAATTGTGACCTTGGTTAAAATTTTAAACCAATCAAATTAGCTTATTTGAATTTTTTTAGTTTATTTTTGTATTTGATATAATAATATCAAATAATAATTAATTAGAAGAGGATAAGATATACGCGCACATGTCTTATTTATACTTTAATGGGATAAAAGTATTATTTTCGACAAATTCTTAACACATAAGAGAAGTTATCGAAATACAAATATAAGAAAATATGATAATAAAGAAGCAACATACAGTAGCACACATTGGATTTATGCTAGGTAGATCTTATTATAAATAATGCTCTCTATTAAAAATATTTTGTATTCAAAACTTTAAATCGAAATTTTTAATTAACAAAAACAACAACATGCACCACATCATTTGATGAAAATCAATTGGCTAACTCTGACAAAGTTTTAATATACAGTAATAATATTATTATAAAATAATTGGGTGAGAATCTATACATATCCCAAAACTGGTTCATCAAAGCAAAGTTTGAGAAAAAGGGTAATGCAAATTAATTAACAATTAGGATCTTTAAGTGGTTATACTTTATCTTGGATTAATTAATTTAAAGAATCTAAAATTAGTGAATAATTAACAAAAGATCTGATTCTTTTTGTTAAAAATAAAAAAGTACTATACTATTTTTAAAGCAAGTTATTATTGCAGAATGACTGGGATTGGTTATTGAAGAATAGTTTATAATTAAATATGGAATAAATTATCCATAAGATTACAATCCACTTGAAGAATTTAGTCTTTATATATATATATATTTCATAGGAGGTTTATTATTATTTTAATTAATCTAGCTTTTCATGTCATCTAAAGTAAGATTACTTTTGTTATTCACAAACAAAGTGATTTTATATTAGACACTTAATTAAGATTAGAGGGCAATACCATTATGAGAGAAGCTTCTAAATTAAGTTATTAAGCCAAAATATGTGTCTTTGAAAAATAGTTATTATCATAAAATTTCAATTTTTTAAGTGTAACTTTATGATAATGTTCTTGAATTTTTATCCGTAAAAAAATGAAATTTCAGTGGATGTTATTTAATTATATGAGCTAAAGCGTTATTATGGGTGAATTATCAATAATATAGTCATTCTTGACTCGCTGAAGTAAGCATAACTAGAGGGGCGAAAAGGGTTCATTTGAAAGTTTTTTTTTTTTTTTTGAAAAATCATTTCCTAGAGAGAGCGCACGAAAAATCTAGACTCAAAAGCACACACTTGTTAGAGGTGATTCCATGACTCCGCCTTCCTTTTCGCCTAATTAATTCATTCACAACTTCACTACTCTTATGAGAGTCGAGTTACTACACTATTAAAATCTCATAAATTCGGTGTTCTTCAATAAGAAGGTCTATTGATGATAATTTTACCTTTAATTTTCAAGGGTAGATCTACAGATCAAAGTATAGATTTGATTGAATCTACATATACTTTTGATCTAAATATTGTGTTTGTCTTTAAAAATTTATTTAATATATATATATATATATTAACTTAAAACTTAGTAACTTGAAGTAACTTAAACTCAATGTTTAAAAATTTCAAATTTCAATTTCGCCTCCATCCACACTACCTGAAATGTAAACTTTTTTTTTTTTACATGAAAGTACGATTGTGACATTCTAAAATGAAAAACGTGGTCACTATATGATAAAATATATGGATGATGGGTTGAACTTTACAGGACATATTGCTTTTTAGCAAATAACTTTTGCCCATAAAATTGATTGGCATTATTTCAAGTGGATGACAGCCTTTCTAGTGGCCGGTGGGTACTGTTATATAGAGTATAAGATTAAAAGTTATTGAGTTCACGCTAATTACTAATTAATTTTTGATATGTTACGAAGAAATTATAGAAATCCAATAAGTACTATATACACATAGAGAATAATATAATTTTTCAGCGAATGAGGTTCGAATTTATCCTTTACTTATAACTTTGCTCTTGTATGTGAAGCAAATTTTGGAATTTCAAGAAGATGTGTGCATGATTAAAAAGAGATAGATTTAAAATTTATATTTTGACGGATTTAATCTTTAAATTCTTATAATTAATTCATTACATTTTAAAATTATAGTTTCAACATTAAATTTGTTTTACAATGATTTTCATATGTATATTTTACTTTCTATCAAAATTTCTAAATGTTGAAATTAGTTGAGCCAATTATTATATGCTACATCGTTTACTATTGCTAATTTTAGTAAAGACATTTTGATTTAATTGTATAAAAGAAATTTTAGTGATAAAAATAGAATAAACATTACAATTAATCAAATTTGAGATTTTGAAAGAATAAATCAAACAAAAAAAGCAAGAAAAATCAATTTTAGGAAAAGAAAGGAAAATTTAATAAGATATATATGAAATTTGAATAGCCAATTTTACTTGTAAAAATCCACACAATAATTATTGCAATATAAAATACTTTGAATTCGAATGTGAACATTTAATATTGAAGTAGTCTAATAAAATTATAACATTGTTATATATGACCTAAAGAAAAGATTGTATGAATTCACGTGAATTCATATTCTTCAACTTATATGTATATAATATAACTTTTTAATGAAAAATGTTCAACCCATGATCGTTGGTTTTACATATTTATGCCAAACATTTACTTTATTCATCTTACCTCAAGAAGTGAAAACATACTTTCCACCTATAATGTACGGTGTACCTGTTTGGCATATGTTTTTTGTGGGGATAAATTGAAAGTAACTAGCTGCCAAACACAATAAAATTTAATTTTGTGGAAACATAAGTACCCCACCATAAAAAGGAAGATAAAATTCTTCATGATATAATTGGTTTCACCTGTCAAATGATAGGTGATCAATTTAATGCCACTCAATTTGGAGATGATTAACTATAACGATAAGGGACAAGTATTTTCAGACTATGATCGAAACCTAGAAAGTAGAGACATATGTTAATTAACCTAAGGTCTTATTATCTCTTCAACTTATTTTTTGTGCAACACCTTTTGACTTGTATGGCACGCTCCGTGGCTCTACGTAGTTAAGATGCATGAAAGATGTTTAGATGCCACGTAAATTAAAAAGGTGTACAAAATTATATAAAAAAATGGATTCGAAGGTAATATGACTTTAGTTTAGTCAAAGTATATTTTTAAAATTTATGTCATTAGGTGGATACTTGTGTCTTATCCCTTAAATATATGTACTATCCCTATTTGAATGAATATAAGTCATGTAGTATCATGGGTGGAGCCATATTAGACAACGTGAGGTTCGATACATATTTTTCATTAAGAAATTGTATAATGTACATAAGTTAAATATTAGTTATTATAGGTGTATATTTAATTTTGAGTATTCTTAATACAAATGAGACAAAAATTTGCATATTCTTCACTAAATTTTTGACTCCGTCATTGTATAGTACTAGTAAAGAGTATTGTTCGATTTGATTTTTCTATAGTTATAAATATAGCTTCTAGTTGTACTGATTTGATTTAGAGATTTTATAAATTTAGTTTGAAATTCTCCTACAATATATTTAATTTATTAGATAGTCAAGTAATTATTTGTGCATATCTGATCTTCCCAAACCTCGCCTATGAATTTCACTCAATTTGTTGAAGTAATTATTTGTGCATATCTGATCTTCCCAAACCTCGCCTATGAATTTCACTCAATTTGTTGATTGTTATGGTTGAAAATGATGGATTAATTAAAATTTATTTTTGTATTTCTCCATTAATAGTCTAATAAATCAATAACCTAATTTCTGATGTAACGTATGTATCTTTATGACTTATGGTGACAAACTATTTCAAAATAAAATAAAATTTGTCACCAAGCACTAATGACATATCCATTTATTCAATTCTTGTTCTTATTAGAGACCTCCCTTTCCTATGCCTTTCAATATTATTTTGAAGTTTATGTCTATGTCAAATAATTTGATTTTACGTCATATATATATTGATAGTATAATTTTGTTATATTATTAATACGTACACGTTTTTTTTTTTAACGATCCATTTCTGTCATTATAGAAAAGCCAATGGAGAAAGAATTGGTGCCAGAAAACTTTTGAGTAGTAACTTTGGATTTTCCAACCCAGTCTAGATTTAGACGAAATCAGAGTCGTTAAGGTGTAGGGAAATCTGGTAACAATCGGGTGACTTATTTATGATTTTGATTACATGAGTGGTTAGATAAGTCGTTAAGGAATCTGTACGACCTTACGGAATTGAATTTGGGTAAGTAGAACTCCCGAAATTGATCTTAGCGTGAACGGTATTTTCTAAGCGTCGTTGGTTAAAGGTGTTTTGTGAAATGGGGATCTTGGAATTATTAAAATAGCTCATTGGTTCCGTGCAAGCCGCTGGTGCGGGATTTCTGCCGCCAGGGCGAGGTCGTTGTAGCGGGGTGAGGACCGCTGTGGCGGGTCTGACGCGACTTAAGGTCGTAAATAAACCCCAAAACGTCTTTATTCTGCACTTTTCGACTTTGAGAGCTAAGGAACGATCCCATACGAGTTCTTGACCATTTTCACCATTCTTGAGGCTAAAGGTAAGGTTTTCACTCCCCGAATTCCTATTTTGATCCGTATAACGTAGTTTCTTAGGTAATTATCATTGGGAAAATGTTTTGATCTGAAGTTAATGGTGGAAAAAGCCTTAATTTGGGTATTGGGATCTTAGGTTGGCCTAGGGTTGATAATGTTGATTATAATTCGAGTAACTAGGCCTTGTTTGTTGATCCTTGCGTTAATTGTATGTTTTTAGACCACGAACAAGCGAGAAGAATCCGAAAAGGGAAAATTCAAGTGCCTTAGGGGATTCAAGCTTGGATTCGAGGTAGGTGATGGTTGTGATTTCATGTTGGTGTGATATATGTTTGTAATTGCTCATTTTAATATATGTATATATGCGAATGTTGCATTATTGATCACCCTAATCGTAAATGAGGATAATTGAATAATTGTATGCCATGAATCACCTCTTGTTGTATGATTGTGAGAATATACATTGTGATTGTGATTTGCTGAATGGATCGGGTGTTGCGTTCCGACACACTAACTTGGATCGGTTGCCACATTCTGGCATAAACATAGGATTGATTGCCACGTTTCGACATAAATATTGGATCGAATACCACGTTCCGGTATGTTAACAATTTGGGTGTGGGTTCCATGAGAGGACCATTGAATTGGGTTCCGTGAGAGAACCATTGAATTGTGTTATGTATCTACTTATGATGATTACGTTCATATCTAATGATGATTGATATTGGAAGACTTTATGTTTCTCTAAATTTATAATCAATGTGTATTATTGAGAACGTGGGATACTACATTGATCCGGAAAAGATGACTAATATTGTATATGTTTGGTATATGCCTGTTTTATAATGTTGTGGTTACTTGCATGTGTTTCACTTATTGGGATAGCCGCGTGATCCTACCAGTACACTGTGGTTGTGTACTGATAATGCACTTGCTTGTTCCTTAATTGTTGAGTACAGGGCATCTTCAGGCGGTTATTGGTAGACCTCAGCTAAGTGACTATTGATCGTGATCGAATTCAAGGGTAAGCCAGTTCTTTTAGGCTGCCATGGATCTCTCTTGTTTAAGTCCATTCTTTTCGGACTCAGACTATTTGTTTAAGGTGTTTGTTTAGTTTTGGGGTTGTACCCCTTGTTCTTAGACTTGTCGTTAGTAGAGTTTTGGTACAATGACTTTCAGGTTCTAAGGGTTGTTCTTCCGCATTAGTTTGGTTAGTTGTTTGTTAAAAACCTTGAAGTTTGTGTGGGTATCAGTCACGACGGTCTGGGTCGTGACATTTTTACTATATATTTTTGTGTTATAATGAAGACATGGAGGAAATAGGTATGCGTTTGATAATAGATCCAAATATGTTTTTTTTTCCATTCTATTTATAATTTATGGAGTTTAGATTAAAAATAAAGTTGTGCTTGGTTATACTTTTTGTAAAAAGTATTTGAAATAATATTCACACATGAATGTACTTAAATATAACTTCAGAAATGAAAAGTAAATTGGAAAACATATTATATAAATTATTTTTCAAATTTAACATACACTTCAAATTTAATTTGAATTTTTCAGTTAAGCATTAATTTTTAAATAAAATGAATAATTATTTTATAAATAAATAAATAAATTTTATGATCAAATGGTCCAATTGTGACTTATTCTCAAACATAAATGTGCCCTTTTAATTTAAATATAAACATAAATGTGCCCTTTTAATTTAAATATTGTATATGTCACACTCACCATACATATACAATTTGATTTCTCTATAATATTTAATCCTCTCCAATAATATTTTGCTTTTAGCATGTATTTTTGAACTAATTTCTCATGACATTCATATAATAACAATATTTTATTATAACAAGGGAAAAGGGTCAAAAATGCCCTTAAACTATGTGAAAGGAACAAAAATGCCCTCCGTTTATAGTTTGGCTCAAAAATACCCTTGCCGTCAATACTTTGGTTCAAAAATGCCCTTGCAATCAATACTTTGGTCCAGAAATGCCCCTATAGTTACTAAATGGGTCAAAAATGTCCTTTTCCGAATAAGTATATTATTTTTTCTTTTTAAACACATTTTCTTCTTAATTAAATTATTATATAAGAACCATGTTCTTGTTTTCTTTATTTTAAAATCACTTTAAAAAATAAAAATGTAGAAAATATTTTTTTTCTTGTTAATCTCATCTTATCAATTAAAATAGAATAACTTCATGAACCCTTTCGACAGATAATATATGTCATATATATAAGATCATAGTATATCCATCATTAATTTATATTTATATAACGATAAAATATAATTATAATAAAATAAG
The DNA here is from genome assembly GCA_029582685.1 of Solanum piurae. NCBI lineage: Eukaryota > Viridiplantae > Streptophyta > Magnoliopsida > Solanales > Solanaceae > Solanum > Solanum piurae. The sequence goes on along the minus strand of JAJOOO010018638.1, from coordinate 6 downwards.
AAATAT
>JAJOOO010018636.1:0-11001 GCA_029582685.1 Solanum piurae | reverse complement strand
CTAAATATATTTCTATAGGTGTATCTATTCCTTCTCTAAAGCATGCTTTTATTAATATTTCTGTTCCTCCTAGGTGTACATATTTTATTGGCTCTTTCGCTTGAATTGCTTGTATTTCCTTGTTTATTATTCTTTTATTTATTATTGGTATTTTTGCTTTTCCTTTAGTATATTTGCAGTCTATTATATGTTCTTTTTGGCTTACCACATAATATTCTTCTTTTTGTCTTTTAAAGAAATTTTTTATTATTGGTACTTTGAATATTTTTTCTACACTTAGATCTAATTCTTTTCCTTTTATTTGTTCAAATATGTTAATATCGAATATGATTTTTTGCTCTGAGGATTCTTCATTTATATATTCTTCCTTATCTATTATTTTTATTTCTTTTTCAGTCATTATCAGATATATTTAATTCTTCTATTTCTGCACTTAATTCATTTTCAGATAATTCATATATACTATCATCGCTATCGAGTTCATAATCTATATATTCTAACTGCATATATTCGTCATTATTTATTATTATTTCAGCTATTTGTTTTTTCTTAGGATTTTTAGGTAATTTACAATCTTTAGCTATATGTCCTAACTTTCCACAGTTGTAACATGTACATTCAGTTATTTTCTTCTTTGGTTTATATGGCCTTTTATTGTTAAAATTCTTTACGTAATATCTTCTTCTAGGCCTTTTATATTTATATTGGGATTTATATTTTTTGCATTTACCCTGTTTTCTATTCTTTTTATAATAATTGTCAGTGCATCCGAATTGGGGTGCTACCTTGTCTTTACAACATGCTAAATTTTTTATTATGGATTTTTCCATTTTTATCTCTTCCCTATATTTCTCACATATATCTGAATACCATTTTTGCAAAAATCTTATTCTTGCTCCTAAAGTATCTTGTAAACCTGCTTCATTTCAATCTTTTATTATTTTTGAACTAAATGGTTCTGGTAATTTTGTAAAATATAATCTTCTTATTTCTTTTCCTTCTTATGGTGTATATGTTCCTTTATAATAATATTCCCTGAATACACATGTGTATTCATCTATATATTACAGATTGCTAATTTTAACATTAGATTTCTGTTTAATTGTTTTTCTTTATTTTGTTCTTCTGTTTCGGTAGTTGTACTACTAAACTCATTTCGTATGGCTATTTCATATTTATTTAAGATGTCTATAACTGTTGTTGCTATTTTACCATCTATGCTTTTATTACTTCTTAACGTATTTATAGTTTCTGCTGGTAGATTTTGTAACCATAGTTTTACGGTTCCTATGAGTGTTCTTTCTATGTATCCTGGTACTTCTGTTATGGTTATTTTATTATCTATTAATTGTTTTGAGATATATCTTATCCATAGTTGAATTGTTTTATTTATATCAGTTACACAATCTAAGTCTAAGAAATTACTATTTTGTGTAGTTGGAGTTGGTGTCCACTTTTTATTTAATCTTTTATTCCATATGGCATTATCTCTATCAGATTGTTCATAACTAACCGTGTAATATGTTGGATTTAATATTTTTGGATTTTTAACTCCTGATGTACTAGCTTCTTTTTCTTTATTTTGGTTATCTTCTTCAACATCTCCTACATTTATTTCAATGTCTCTTGCTTCAATATTTGCTATCATCTCTGTATATGTTTCACTTATTTCTGAGCTTTGTTCTATTTGATCTTCGTTTATATCATCTATACTTATTTCTGGTTCTTCTATTGGTTCCTCGATTTGTAGCTTTTCCTTATATTTTTCTATTTTAGTTCTTAGCCTTGTTTCAAGTGTTTTCTCTTTTTGTTTAATGGCATATAATTCTTTTAGTGTGGCTAGCTCCTTTTCTAAAGCGATTATCTTTTCGTTTTTAGTTTCTTCAATTTCTTGTATTTCTTGTTTCGCTTGTTGTTTTATTACTCTTATTTCATTGTTTCGATCTATCTCTTCATTTTCTTTTACTATACGTACCATGGCTGTTAGGCTATCTTCTAACCGTAATGATTCTTTTTCTAGCATTAGGCTTAAATTATCTCCTATTTTCTTATACCTTCTTCCTAGATTTGAAAATATTATTTTTATTTTTAATACGTCTTGATTTTCGTATGTTTTTTCGTCTGTAGCAAATTCTTCTTTATTCATTTTAAATTATGTTTTAATTTGTATTCAATTTTCTGTATTTCTAATTGTAGTGTAAATATTGTCTTTCTTTGTGCTAAAATAGATTTATGACATACTCCTGCGTATATATTATAGTTAAGTCTTTCTTCTCTATGTTTTAATTCTTGACGGGTTTTTATGACTGTCCTAATTAGTTCTTGTTTATGTTGTTCTTTTTCATTTCATAGCTCTGATACCATTTTTTGGGGGAGGGGGGTCCTGCGATTCTTTATCCATGATTTATTCTAACATAATATTTTTCTCTTAGCGGTATTAATCTAATTATTTCTTTTACATTTTCTAGAATATATTCTATGTACTGTATATCTCGGGTTCTTTGATACATTTCTATATTTTCTCTTATCAGGTTTCCTAACAGAGTTATTGATTCATTAGTTTCGTGCCAATATTGTAAGTATTCGTAATTTATCATTAGTCTGAATCTAGTTCTAAATCGTTAATATTAAATCTTTCTAAGTCTGGATTTAGTTCATGTAATTCTATCTCATACCATGTTTGATTCATTAGTTCTAAGTCTTCATATTCAAATATGTCTACTCCCAACTGAATATGTATATGATACAAATGTAACTGATATGCTGAATAGCTCAAAATACTGTCTGAGAATGCAACATTTATAAACTGATAATGTGACATTAGAAAATTGAAGCATGATTATCTGTTTAACTTACCTAGCAAGTGCAATTCATGAACTAGGAGAATCTACACAAATTAGGGTTTTGAATTTCATACAAGAATTTAAACAACGTTCCAAGAAAATATGTTACTTAGATTAAGGATACTATAGCAACTGAAATTATAACAATTCTCCAAGGTTTTAGAACCTTAGGCCTAAACAAGATATGGAGAATCAAGAAACTGACTGAATTCTAGGGACCTAGTGGATGAAACGAATCCACTAGTGAAATCCCACATACCTAATGATAAAATCTACGAAGAATTCCTTTGATTTCGGGGTTGGAACTAGAAGAAACTTTCTGACTGTTCTTAGGGAAACTAGCGCCTGTTTCTTTTCTTTTCGCTCTAAGTTTTGATGATTTTTGGTGAATAAAAGTTTTAGGTAGGTTCTAACTAAATTACTAGGCTTAAATGTCCAAACCATAGGGGAAAGACAAAACGACCGTGACTTAACAGTTGACGAGGCCATCAACGGACCCTGACCGACGGATCGTGGACTGACCAATGGCCTTGGACTGACCGATGGACCGTGGACTGACCAACGGGCTGTCCTGACAGGGCGTCGTTTGGCGTCTGAGACTAGGTGTTGGGGGTCATGATCTACGGACCCTGGACCACGGACTGTGGTCCTGCCGTGGGTCGTGATTTTTTCTGGGAGTTCTGGGTGGCCAACCACGGACCATACCTACGGTCCATGGTCCAAACCACGGGCCGTGGTTTGGCCTCCGTCGGTGGCACCTGTAAAATTTAGAAAATCTGCTATTGGCTCTTTCTCGAATCCAAGGTGTTACAGTTGATGGATGTAATTGCTCACCATATATGCAACAAAAAAGAGGTAAATCTATTTATGCTTTTGTTAGTTATTGGGGAAGTTCCTCCAATCTTTTACATTTCTCTCATTATTTTTTTTATTTAAAAGTTTTAGAATTCATTAGCTATTTTATTATTTTTAGTCTACTCTATTTGATCTATTTTCGAATATTTATGGGATGAACATAATGTACATTTGAAGCTGTATAATTTATTGTGATGCCATAATAATCTTACCGTATTAATAAAATTCAAATTTTTTAAGTACATAGAAATCTTGTAGTAATTACAAGAGACAAACGTGCAATACACGTTTCCAAAAACTAGTTATACTAAAAGTGAGAAGCTCCAAGATGCAAAATTGAATTATCATCTTACCCTCACACTAAATTAAAATATTATTAAATATTAATTAATTAAATACTAAGTAATAATTATGTTATATGATACTAATCATCATCATATTATACTAAAAGTGAAAGCTTCAAGATGCAAAATTGAATTACCATTTTACCCTCACACTAAATTAAAATATTATTAAATAACTAATTAATTCAATACTAAGTAATAACTATATTATATGTTACTACATACTAAAAATAAGAAGGTGTAAAGTCAAACTTTGAAAGACATAAATATTTCATAGAAAATTGATAGAAATTATTTCATAGCAAGTTGTTCTAAATTGTTTTTTTTTTAAAAACTTTTTATCTAATTCATTTAAGAACGTTTATGTTTAGTTGTTTACCAAAAAATATAAAATAGCATTGACAAAATCATGTGGCTGCCACCATACCTAAAAAAATAATTTTTATATTATTTTTCTTTAGTTATTTTTTAGTTCTTTCCTTCAATTTACTTAACATAGAGAAATAATAAAGAAGCGAGATTTATTTTATTAAACCCACACAGCTACAATATTTATATATTATTTGCTCAAATTTTTCTCCCCTTTTACTAAGAAATAATAAACAATTGTGCAACATTTACTCTTAATGTGGAAGATGAAAGACATCAACATTAAAAAAAGTGAAATAACTATGAGAAATAAATAAACAAAGTTACACTTGAAATAACTATAGGTAAATGAAACAATTTTCTGAACTTTTTAATTTACACATAAGTAAACATTCTATTTGTATAGCATATAAGCATTCTCCCAGTTAAACTATTTAGTATAATGTGATATCATTATTACTATAATTAATTAGATGTTTTATAAGATCTTAAATATTTATATTCATAACTTATATCTAATTACCTATTTAGTTGTTTCTCTTAATATCTATAACTGATCTCATATTTTCAAATTCATAACCTTCATATATTAATTTAAAACTTTAAGACATATCCTTCATTTTTATCTATATAAGTTCATCCTTTTTGTTCCATGAAATCCCAACTCAAGGTTATCTTTTTTATTCTATAGTTGAAGTAGTGGAGCAATTATATTATTATTGTGTTAAGTTTATGTATTTATTTTTTCATTTATATTATTATGATTAAAGTCTTTAGAAAAATGTGTATGTGGTATTTTTTCCAGTTATCTTTCTATCATGCTTCTTCAATTTAATTTTTTATGAACTTTTTGATTGTCTCAAGTCTATTCGTGACTTTATTGGAAGTTTGCTAACTTTTGACCAAAGTTTCAAATTTATCGTAATTATTCTAATGAATCTGTAAAAAATTATACGGGACACACGTGCAACGCACGTGTTCAAAAACTAGTTATGTATTACAAATGTGTTTTCTTAATTAAGTTATGCAAAACCATAAAATCTAAGAAGAAAATCGAGCTTCCTTTTACAAATTAATTGTTATGATCCGAGCCTACACCCTGGACGTAACACAGCGTACAAGACTCCGAAGAGCCTCATACAAGCCTCATAACATTCATAACATAAGACATATGAAATAGTGCGGAATTTAAAATGCTTTAAAACCATACAATCGAAGTCATTTTCATAAAAAGCAAGCAGAAGTCTTTCTATACGTTGTCTCAAACCATCTAGGACCATAAGACTTAAAACTTTGGGACGCAACCCATACAAAAGCTCTAAACATAAAAATAAAAGACATAAAGAAACATGGTGGGTTTTTCCTCGAAACTATGAGGACTCACCAAATCTTCAACTCCTTGCACCTTAGAAACCTATCTTCCAAGAATAGAACATCAAATCTCCAAACCCTACACTTTGTAGAAAAATAGAAGAAATATGGGTTAGCACATTTAATGTACTAAGTATGATAGCCATGCAAAAACCATGCTTAAAAAGGACATTTTGGTTGAAAACTGTGCATATGCCAATTTTTGAGAAATATCATTAACATAAGTATAAGAGGCATAACATACCCACATAATCAACAAATAAGACATTTCATCACTTTAGAGCCTTCACCTTAAGTAACCCTAAGCTATACTTGTGCAATGTAAGAATAGCATCCCATACTACTATTCCTACTAAGTACCACTTTGAGGTCACCTTAGATGAACTTACCATTCTTCCTTTTTACCTTTAGACAATACTCATACATAAGGAACATAAACATTTCATAAGTCATGGCAAGGAAAGTAACTCATAATACAACCCAAGTAAAGCATGCATCATTACCTTAAGCATTTAAGTCAACATTCTTACTAGCATCATTATAAACACATTCATTTCATTAGACCTTATATCAACATTCTCATTAGCATCATCATAGCTCATTCATTTAATTTAACATTATAACATAAAGGAACACACCATGACTACTCTAAAAGCCTACTTGTGCAATGCATGGATGGCATCCCATACTACCATCCACACTAAGTAGTGCATTCTTGAGAAGCCATAGTTCATTAACATTCTTTGTGGGGGTAAGCCTTAATTGACATAGACCATGTGAGCAAATCATGGAATCCCGATGTTACCCACACCGAATAAGGGATTCCTACTTGCCTAAGGTAGGACCGTTAACATTTAGCTTAGGTGGATCCACTAGCTATAAACCTATGTGGGCACATAGTTATGGGATAGGGAGATTGCTACTAGATACCCCGCCTCAACTCACGGATGAGAATCCATCTCAAGAGATTCTTACTAGATACCTCGCCTCAACTCACATATGAGCACCCATCTCAATCCATATCCTCTCGGTGCTTAGCATTATTCCCCACGGAGTACTTAACATTCATTACTTTAGTTCATTATTATGGGATAAGAGATTGTTACTAGATACCCTGCCTCAACTCATGGATGAGTATCCATCTCAAACCCAACATTCATTCATTAGATAGCTCATAGATTCAAAGATGAGAATATCATTTCAACTAAGAATCCCCATATTGTGAGAAAGTCCTTTCACAACATGTCATTATCATTCATTAGTGTACAATTGAGAATAACCTTTTAATCAACACATCATCATTAACATAATCTTAGAAACTTCATTCATTCTTTATTCATGAGTGTGTGTATGTGAGAATAACCTTTCACATATATCATCATCATTCATAAGCGCATAATTGAGAATAACCTTCCAATCATAACACAATTTCATTCTAAACATGATCATAACACTTTCATGAGATCACACACATATACTTCACATCATAATCATACATAAATCCTTCATGAAATTACCCTCCAAGGCTATGAACCAATCTCAATCCAAACATCTAGAATACTACATTAGATAAGGGAATTAACATGATTCAATAACTAATTCAATATGGACATAAACAATTCAACATACTTTCATGATCAATCAACCCAAATCAAAATTCTTAATTTAGTATTTTGGAGGTAACATGGGTTCATAGGATAAAACTCATCATAATTCATCATTCATTCAACAATTCATTCATAATTCATCACATATAAACCTTTGAAATTTTTTTGGAATTGAACCCATGCTTAGATTGAAAACCCTAGCTTTTGGGGGAATTTTGGAAATTTTAAATCATCTTTTGAGAGGGCTCCTTGAATGAAACTTAATCAAAGATGAAGACTACCATACCTCTATTGATTAAAATCCACGAAAATTGGTTGAGAAAGGTGAAATCTTGAACTTCAAAGCTTGACTCCTTCTTCTCCAATGGTGGTTTCTAGAGAGAGAATTATTTGGAGGAGAGAGGTTTCTAATTTTGTGTTTTGGAATAATGAGTTCATAAAGGTGTTTTAATACTTTATATAGCCTTAAAATACTTTAATTAATCAATAATAACCTCCCCCTAACTTAACTAACCTTAAAAGGAAATTACTAAGTTGCCCCTCCACTTGGCCGAATTGGACAGCATTACAGTGGTGACTCACGAAACCCCACCCACGGACCATGGGTGGGTCCATGATCCGTACTGGCACTTCGTGGTTTGGGTCTGGAGCATGTCATCTTGGCCCTTGACCTACGGATGGGTTCCACGGGGCGTGGATGGACCTACGGGGCTTAGGTCCCATCCGTGGGTCACAACTTTTTTGATAGCTCTTGTTATTTTGGCAGCTTTGGGGGTTAGACTTTAGAGTCCTCCTTAATGACCCTTGGTTGGTCCTTGGGGGGTCGTACCTTGACGTTTAACCCCTAAGCTCCTCAACCTAAGCTCGGGAACTCATTTTCATCATAACATCCCACAACAAACTCAACAACACACTCGTTAGGCTCTAGTTTCACCTATTCGTTTTCCGGGTCTTAACATTAATGGATGAACTAAAGTATTTTCCTCTTTCCTTTTTCAAATATGTCAAATCTTGATAGTTGATCGCTTCTTCTAGAATTTATTGAATCTTTTGAAATTGTTGATACTGTCATATGATATTGCTTTGTCAATCACATCGATAAGTACCTTAGAAAAAACTCCTTATGCACCTTATCATCCAAATATTCTTTCTTCTATTTTTTTTTTCTAATGCAGTGTTTCCTAAGAGAAATACTCCATTTCTAACTATATTTGTAAAATAATAATCCAGCATATCCTATTCCTTAACTTCTTCTAAAATGTCCCCAACTTGTAGGTTTACAAATCTATTTTGGGGAAAAATGATTACTACCACCAACTTGTAGTTGTTTGTTAGTGTTAATCGGTGTAAGAAAAGTCAACTTCTCAATATTATAACTCACCAAATGACCACTTAAAATTGTAGCTATATTTGTTGATGGTAAACCTTGCCCAGACATTACTGACTCCGCACTTCTAGGAACAAAAACATGAGTTGCAAATCTCAATTTGTTGTGCATAAAGGAAGAAATGATGTTATGTCACGATCTGATTTCTTGAGTCATGATGACACCCACTATAACCCACCTGTAGGTAAACCAACTCGTAATCCAGAACGATAGGTAATGAGTACAAGAATAGAAATAAACAGAACAAAACTTTGAACAACAAAGCAAGACATAAGCGGAAGCAAACCAAAACTATATACATAAAGATAGTTCCCAGAACTTGGAAGTCACGAGTATAGAGCTGTGCTATTAAAAGAGTACAAGTCTTAAAGGGGAACCAAACAAAGGTTTTCTCAAAAAGCAAAAGACTAGATATACAATATACCGAAGGAGACAGGCAAATTGAGGACGTCAAATGCTCACCCCTGCCTCTGATCCAAAAACTTCAACTAGAATGATGATCATCGCTGATAGCTGGTACTAGGACATACATCACAAAACAAATGTAGAGTGTATCATGAGTACCAAAACAAAAGTACTCAGTAGACATCATAGGCCCACTAAGCAAGAAAGGTAAATACAATATGAAAAGACAGAATCTAGACACAAATAGAGGTCAAAGTGGAATTTAAAGGAAAGCACACGAGCGTACCAAAATTAAATCTAAGTATAGCAAAACTAAACCTAATTGGACACAAATAAGACTAGAAGGTACACTTGGGGGCTTCCCTGCCATACAGTAACTCCCAGGGTCCTTAACCTAGAAATAGAGAGTACATGGGGCATAAGTAAGACCATCACTCAACTAACCAGTAAACTCCGAGGAGCACCAACCCAACTAGCAAGAGTAACCCGGGGGCACCAATAAGACCATCTCCCAGCTGATACGTACAAACTTACACTTCACTTAAGAAGTATAAATGATCGATGTCAATTTATAGAACTCAACTGGAGTTGAGGTCCATCCCATAGAGAATTTACTTACAAAAATAAATTCTACTGACGCTTTTATTCAATTGTTTTTGTTATTTCCTATAGAAAACAATTACGAAATATGAAATGGGGTTTAGTTATGACGTTCAAGTTAACACTAAGAATAGGATCTTAACTTCAAGGTTGTAATAGTTGGTGAATAAAACCAGGATTGTGTTCCCCATGACTTTATCAATTAGTGTTGAATCGTTAACAAGTTCTTATTCGATTGTTTTGTGGCAAATTAGTAGCGAGTTAGGTTTATGTAACACTTCTCAGTCTTATTAGATAACTCTCACTCTATTCCTCTAGGTCTTAGAGTGTTGTCAAGTTTTACCCTCGCATGTTTGGTGTAATATTCTCTTCTCTCGAACTTGAATTTTTACTCCTAATCAATAATAAATTCTGCATTTTCCAAACTACCACTTTTCTCTCGAACAAGTGGTAGATACATGAAAGTTCTAATGTATACACTCATTAGAAAGAAGAAATAATGAAAGCAATTAATTAGGTTTTGCAACTAACAATCACACTCTATTTGTTCTACGAATCCACACTTAGATTATTGTCATGGTCCCCACAACCCTAGCTGTGGTGTTTAGCCACTCATGATTTAAAAAAATAAATAGACAATAATAGATGTTGAATACATTAAAATAAATCACTTATGAAGATTGCAAATTCAACAAAAGCTTGATATTCAAACAAGAAATCAAAAGCTTCAAGTCTTTATCCGAAGTTAATCAACAAAATCCAAAGTAAAACTATGGAAAGTAGTCTATCATCCACACAATGATGAGATATTTCAAAAAATAAACCTAAGTAATTCAAATAGTCTGTCCAAAAAGAGTCCTACTTGAAATAGGATTGAATTGTTAAGACACTACCCGGATGGCACAACGTCCCGTGAGGCCTGCTGTGGTCACACACTTAGACAGTGTGAGACTCCTTTTCCTGGTGTCTTTCACGGGCAACCATATGGTTCGTTGATTCCACTATGGCTCGTCAAGGGTCCCGTGGTCTTCGACCCAAAATTAACTCTTCAAGACCTTGATATACTGTGAGTTTACGGTATTTCTAATACATTTCACTTACAAGTTGTGTGTGTCTAGAGCCTTTTTGTATTGGTTTTTATGTATTTTTATCAAATTGTGCAGGAAAGATGTTCAGGCGCGAAATTAAAGAGACAGCTGAAAGAAGTGCAGAAAAGGGCA
>JAJOOO010018635.1:0-16716 GCA_029582685.1 Solanum piurae | reverse complement strand
TTTTGAAAATTACAAATCATGCATATTTCATTCAAACTCCTTTTCCTCGTTAAAAAATCAAGTTTAAACTAATTTAAAACCTCTAAAGTTAGAAAAGTGTCTTATTTCATTTTTGGATCTTTATAAAGTTATTATATTTTAAGGTTTTATACTTTAATTTTTTTTTAGGTTAACTTGTCATGGTTTAATTAATACTAATTTTCTCTTAGCTTTTAAAGATTATTTTATTTTATCTTTAATTAATCTAAGTTTGGCCGGTAAATAGTTTTAAAACTAATCTTAAAGGATGCCTTATCCCTTCCCTTTAGGATAAAGTAGAACTCTTACTTAGAATCACATAAGTTAGTAGACCTTAATTGAAGTCAATTTGAGTATTACTTAGTTAATAATTTAGGTATCCTAATTTACCTTAAAAAAATAATAATTAGGTGGCGACTTCATAAGTTAATTAATTTGGAAATCACCAATATGTTGTACACTTCTTGACCTTGAGTTAAAATGGGGTATAACATTATGAATTCTCTTGCATAAGAACAAGTTATCATAAACAAAATGAGGTTAAGTGAGACGAGGAAAATAGATTAAAAGGGAAAAACAATCGAGGAGAGTTTGTGTACCTTCTACATCATAGAGCACTTGGTTAATTATAATGTTGTGTGTATCAATCTCAAACCTAGTGAGTTCCTGAACAAGTCTTTCAGTCTCATATAGAGAGAGGAATTCCGGAATGCAAACACAAACAAATGTCGTCATGTCCTATAAGAAAAGTGGTGTTAATTTATAGGCAGAACTCAGAATAAGTAAAAATGAAAACATAAAGGTCACTGTTCAGCTACTAGTGGGAATCACTCGAAGAATTTTTGGACATAAAGCACATAAGTATATATAACACACATTGCACTTCATCTTCGTAGATGTTCTCCACAATCAAAATAAGATCGCCAGAATATGTTTTGTGAATATTTATGCTTTCACCCATATCAATCTAGTCTTTTTTCTAATTCAAAACATAAGCAACTGTTGTGGGCGATCAAGTCCAGACATTAAATTAACTTATTAAATATTTAAATGGATTGAGAAACTATTTTCTACTGAAACTACCAAGGCTCAAATAATGCATGACCGTCTGAACTCAATTTTTTTTTTGTCAATTGCTGCAAGCTATAGAAAATGCATGAACCTACGAACTCTAGACTAAAATTTGTCACTATGGTTCCATCTAGAATTAATGAATATAAAAACGAGTTCATAAAAAAGAAGACCATCATTAGGAGAACTCTTACAGGATCTTTAAATTGTCTGTTCACTTGTTCAATAATATCTCTCATGGCTTCCAGCTTGCCTAGAATTGCATCCTCGCCAAACTCATCATCAACACCAAAGACACGAGTCATCTGCAATTGACGGTACTTTGTATTAATAATGGATATACAAAAACATATCATCTACTTCCTACAATCTGGCTTGAACTTCCAGGCCTGCAGATGAAATGAACAATAATTTTGCATACATTTCTGGTAACCCCTTATACTCCAAATAGCATCTCTATAGATCTTCTTATTAGCTTCTTAAAAGGAGAAATAGTAGAATATGAAAAGGTTCTCTCCTGTTTTTTTTTTCCAGAGGGAAGGGGCTGTTACCTGACTTAGAACACCACCAAATTTGCTCTTCAAACTCATTATTTTTGCAAGTCCCTTCTCTAGTGTTGATGGGAACTGTAACAACCGGAGAGTATGTCCCGTTGGCGCTGTATCAAACACTATTACAGAGTAATCCATTGTTCTCACCAATCTAGAATGATACAAATCGAGTGAATTGAAGTCCATGTGATAAAGAAAACACCAGAAGTGTACATACAACTAAAAAACACAAGTTCATTTTTGCTTCTAGAACTCAAACCAATACTAGCATATAAGCACTATCAATGTACCATAACAGGATGAAACTTGCCAGTGAAAACTGTTAGAAAGATGATCAGCTATATATGATTCAGATGTCCAGGAAAGGAAAAGCAAGAATGAGCACTTTAAATTGGAATTAACATAATCCCTACAATCCTGTTTCACTTATAACTAACACACATGTATTCCGAAGTTGAACCTCCTACTGCAACTCAGAAGCTCTTTATATACTACGAATCCCAGCCATTGCCTGGCTCTAAAAATTCTAATCTTAGTTTGCCTGATAAGCAAGTGGCAGCCAGCTTGATCCCAAGAGTTTCCAGCATAAACCCCAAACATGTGGTATAACTTCACTCAACCGTTCCAAATACCATGTTACAAAATAAGATAGCAGGATACAGTGATGAGGCTACTTCACAAAATCATGTACTAAATAAATTCAAATCCATATCAATGCAGTGAATTTCCTAACAATTAAAATTAATTTTCGATATCTTTCAGCGAAGTAACAGAACTCATGAAAATGACAAACAAACAAACAAAAAGGCCCACACTATATATATATTATATGAGTTAAGACTTGGATGCAAAAGATCAAACAAGATAAAATTAATTGCCGTGAACCTCTTCAAGTTGTTTGATATACTTATATCATAATATCTCAAGAAATAAAGCCAAGAAATCATCCGAATTGCAGTTACTACATCCAATATATATATACTTAAACACTTTTTTTTAACTTCATTTTTGGGGGAGAGAATCCATAATCCAATTGATGTGTCATGAAAAAATGTCACTTACTTTAGCATCTCAGCAAAACTCATAGCTTCATCAATTCCTGGAACTGCATTTGCCAAATCTGAGAAAAAACCGTCCACTCCTTCTGAACCGCCTTCTTCATTCTCTATAGATGGATCAACTTCCTAAAGAACATAACTTCAATTATAAAATCATTACCCCATAACAGCATATCAGAACAAAATTGACCATAAACTGAAAAAGCTAGATAATTTGATACGTAAATTTCTCTTTAAAATCACTGAAATACATAATTCAACACACATTACACTCGACAACAACGAGTATTACTCAAAATTTAAAAGGATCAAGCTTCAATTCCCCACCTCAGCCAAAAGAAGTGAGGTAATAGGGAAAATAAGTACTCCTATAATCAAATTTTTGTCATTTTTCATAATTTCTCAAGACTTCCAGCAGTTAAACAATGCACATTGATTGAAGCAATAAATCACATGGGCCACGAAAACCAAACGCTAGAAAATAAATAAGATCTAACGGAACGGAGTGGGTACCGTACCATGGCGTACAAATTGGTGAATCCATTAACGACGGTAGGAGTTTTAGCGAAACGCTGTTGAAATGCATCGCTTAGATTGTGAGCTGGATCAGTTGATATGATTAGAACAGAAGATCGGACCTGAGAAAGAAGGATTCCTAAAACAGAGCTGCACGTCGTTTTTCCAACACCGCCTTTGCCGCCTACAAATACCCATTTCAGTGTATCCTGTTCCATTAGGTTACGCACTGTACCTTCTGGTAAATCTGGATTATTCGAAGCCATTAATTATGCTTGATCCTTTGCCTTACTACTAGTAAAGATGATGATGATTCTTCTTTGATCATTCATTTTTTGAGGGCATAAAAATGGAGATGTTAAATTTTCAAAAATTAATTTCAACTCCAATTTTTCTTCCTTACTTGTGACACGTGTTTTAAAGTTAACCAACTATATAATATGCGTTCAATACTAATATAAATCAAATTTTTAAAAGGTTTACTCATATCATATTACTAATCTAGAAAAAAAACATATAAATGTTGCACAACAAGTAAATAAAGTTTAATGCATGGCATAGATGGTAGGATGACTTTAGTCTTTGTTAATTATCAAAAGTTATAAATTTTAAGGTACAAATTATTAGGTGAACTGAAGTTTTTAATTATTATGACTTGTCTTAAAGTTTAAAGACTCAAAAATTAAAATTAAAATTAAAAAATTCAATTCAAACTTATTTAAATTAAATTTGGGTTGTACTTTCTTTAATATAAAAATTAAATATTACTCCGAACACTGATGCCTAGCAGAGGGGTGTCAACTCCTTTTTCTTCTGAATAAAAGTCAACTAATCGATACTTAAAAGTCATAATTAGATGGTACCTTACTTCTGACTTTTTTAAAAACTTTTTTGGCCTAAAAGTGAGTACTTAAGAAAACTAGCTCCCTTGTTCAAATAAACTGATGAATTCCTTCTTTAAACCATCACTCAAAAGTTATCACATAAAATCCCAACAACACAATAACTAGTTTTAGCCACAGAGAAATCAGACACACAAAACAGAATATCTATCAGCATTGTGAACCTATTACATTCTGAATGCTAGAAAATATTTGTTCTAGCTAGCAATACCACTACTATGAATCTTCATCGATCATCAGCAATAAGGCATTCGATTCTTAGCATACAACACGCGACGTTGAAACCATTTCATGTCCTTAGCATACAGAAAAAATGGTCTCTGCAGTAGATCTTGAACTGATGGCCTCTTTGATTCACTGCTACAAAGACAATCCAACACCAACTCCTCAAACTCTTTCGAAAACTTCTTACTTCTTTTATTTTGCACTAACTTCATCTTGTCCTTCAAATATCCCGTAATTTTCTTCATTTTCCCTTTCTTTTCTTCTTCATGATACTCCTCAAGCACATGTTCCAACTTGTCTGGCAGTCTTCTCGACCTCTTTATCTTCATGATCACACCTTCCAATTCTTCGCGATGACTTATTCTTAAATTTCCATATGCTAATTCCAATGCTGCTATACCGACTAACCAGATATCCGATTTAAAACTGTAGTCATCATCATCTTCATATCGAGATGATGATTTAGCTGGATTTCTATTGTCATCATCAGAATCATAATATTTTGAATGGAATACCTCCGGTGCAGCAGCCCAATCTGACAACAAGGATAGATCTAGAATCTGTTGGGAAATTTCACAAACAGAAGTAAGATTATCGACTAATAACACAATTTTAACAACTTAATTTAACTTAACAAATTGAAACCCTACCGGAGGTTCACCAGGAAGTTTTCCTTTTAGGCTAAGAAGTGGTTGATTGCCAGGTTCTGGTCCGCGTTCCAGAACGACAGGAGTTTCCAGATCTGATTCGTAAATCGTTGCTGCAAATCCCAATTTGATTTCGACATTTGAAACAGGTCTCGGTTTGAAATTAACGTAGATATTCCCAGCACTGAAACGCTTATGAACCCGATCGGAAAAATGAAGATCAAATAAGCCTAGAAGCGCTTGTTTAAGAGCAATAGCAATACAATCCTCTGGTAATCCGTTGTGAAATCGAGTTGACAGAATGTAACGGAGCGATCCTTCTGACATATAAGGCAATGCAGAACAGAATCCATGTCTGAAGTCTTGAATACGCCATCTCTCAACGTGAATAATGTTCGAATTCCGCATTGATTGTTGCGCCCGCTTGCTTTTATAGACTTCATATCCTGGTCGGATGTACTTGACGGTGGTGTATCCTGTAGGAAGGAGACGGCCTTCGATGGCGGATTCGACTGTGTAGTAACAAGCTTTGTAGATGAAATGGAAATCGCAAGTTCCGATTACTTTTTGGAGGATGTACTTTGTGCCGGTCAGTGTATCGATGATGATATTTCCGGGTATAGGACGGTAGGCTATCATGCTGCCGGCGCCTGTAGCCATTTTTTCCAGTGAGTTTTTTTTTCTTGATGGGAGAATTATGAAGAAGAAGAAGAAGAGGGAAGTTTACAGAGTATTTATACGATGAACAGAGTAAAAGAAATTGGAGCCAATAAGCAGTTAGAAATGGCGCGCATAACCATTTTCAGTTATCTGTTTTTTTTTTTTTTAGGTATTTCAACTTTGTATTAATTACTAAAGTGTAGGAAATTTACGAAGGTAAAGTCCAGTTAACACGATTGGCCTTCCACGATTAAATAGACGCATAAAACATCAAGCTATAACTAAACTATCCAACTATAAGGTTCTAATTCGAAGGGTTGTTCTCGCGTTGCCTATGTAGACCACTTCCTTTGCTATGTCTTCTCATATCTAGTTTTCTTCTCGAATATCCTTTTGTTTCTTTTCATCCATAAACAGTGAGTAAACTCTGCTAGAAGCATTTTAAAAATCTGAGCAGGTTGCGATCTCCCATTTGAGTTGCTAATAGTATAGTGCATGAATTGGTCTCCGGTGTCTCTTATCAGTAACCATTTGAGGAGTCTTAACAAGATGATTCTACAAAAAAGAGCATTCCTAGAAGAAATGATTTTGGACTCATTTGTCTGTTGGCCGAGGATACATTTAACGTTCATGATGAGTCCCCATTTGATTAATCTATCTACCGCGAGTAATTTTCCCTGCAGCATCAATCTTAGTATGAATTTTGCTTTAGATCTAACCCCATTTTTAAACATTGTACATTTCCATGGCAATCTAGGATAGTCAACAAGCAGTTTATGGTAAATAGTCCTAATGGTACTTCTGTTAGGTCTTTGGCGTGGTTTTTCTTTTCCTTTTCTTTTTACTCGTCACTTTTAACATATCAAGAATAAATAATATTTTTCTCTCCATAATTTACCTTTAACATTAATAATTTATTCTCCATATCATTCTCCAAGATCTAAACAAAACATTAACAAAATCCTAGAAGAAGAAGAAGCTAGAAATGTAATTCCCTTTTCAGCAATGAAGTGTCTAAAAACATGAACTACTACAGTATGACATTTGTATCAATATTATGAACCTATATTTCTATGTAACAATATGCCCTTTTTCTGATTTATACTTGTATAGATGATCTTGATCTTCCACAAATTGTTCATCATCAGATATCAGCAGTAAGGCATTGGATTCTTAGCATACAACACGCGACGTTGAAACCATTTCAAGTTCTTAGCATACCGAAAAAATGGTCTCTGCAGTAGATCTCCAACTGATGGCCTCTTTGCTTCTTTGCTAGAAAGACAATCCAACACCAACTCCTCAAACTCTTTCGAAAACTTTCCTTTACCTTTCACATACTTCAGTTTGTCGTTAAAATATACCACAGCTTTCTTCATTTTCCCTTTTCCTTTCCCTTCTTCTACATTAATCTCCTCAAGCACATCTTCCAACTTATCTGGCAATCTCCTCGACCTTTTTATTTTCTTGATCAGACCCTCCAATTCTTCGCGATTTCTTATTCTTAAATTTCCATACGCTAATTCCAATGCTGCTACCCCGACTAACCAGATATCGGAATGAACAGTGCAGGCATCATCATCTAGATATAGTGGTGATGGAACTTGACTTAGATCCTCCTCATATTTTGAATAGAACACCTCCGGTGCAGCAGCCCATTTGTACAACTCGCACAGTTCTAGATTCTGTTGGAAATTCATAAACACAAGTAAAATTATCGACTAATAACACAATTTCAACAACTTAATTTAACTAACAAATTGTTTATTACCGGAGGTCCACCGGGATTTTTTGGTAGAATGGTAACAGTTGAGTCAAGGCCAAGTTCTGTTCCGTGACTAACAGAAAGAGGAGATTCCAACTCTGAATCGTAAATGGTTGCTGCAAATCCCAATTTGATTTCGACATTTGAAATAGGTCTCTGTTTGAAATTAACGTAGATATTCCCAGCACTGAAACGCTTATGAACCAGACCCGAAAAATGAAGATCAAACAAACCTAGAAGCGCTTGTTTAAGAGCAATAGCAATACAATCCTCTGGTAATCCGTTGTGAAATCGAGTTGACAGAATGTAACGGAGCGATCCTTCTGACATATAAGGCAATGCAACACAGAATCCTTGTCTAAATCTCTGAATAAGCCATTTATCGAAGTTAATAATGTTTGAATTAGGGATTGATTGTCCCGCCAGCTTGCTCTGACGGATTTCTTGTCCGTGTCGGATGAACTTGACAGTGGCATAACCGGAAGGAAGGAGACTGTCGTTGTGGATCCAATCGGATGTGTAGTAACAAGCTTTGTAGATGACATCCAAAAGATTGTAGTTGTGTGTACGCCGCAGTTGGACGTATTTTCCGATTATTTCTAGGAGAACGTACGTAGTGCCGGTGTTTTGATCGATGAAGACCTTTCCAAGTCCTGGATCGTAGGTGAATTCGGGTATCAACTTTTTCCGGGGGGCGTAATGGCGGCGGTATTCAGCCAAATATTCCAGGCTTGCAGCTATTTTTTGTTGAAGGTCCATTATGATTTATGAAGAAGAAGAAGAGGGAAGTTTACAGAGTATTTATATGATGAAAAAGTCGTTACAAATGGCGCGCATAACTATTTTTCTTTTTCTCAAATTTTATAAAGAATCATCATCTTGTTTTTATTTACTTTGTAGCTTATCCAAATAAAATTTTCCTTAACTGAGATCATTTTTTTATTTTTTAAAAATATTTTATTTATATTTATTATTATGATTTATAGTATTTTCTATGTAGTTTTTAAATATTTATAAATTTTATTTTTAAAAAAAACTTAAAGATTTTCTATCTGAATTCCTGGCTAAAAGTTAAAAAGTTTAACTCTCGAAATTAGTAGTAATATTAATTCTTCCCAAATCGCTAAGAGAGAGTGTTGGAAATTTTGCTTTTGAATTTACAAGTTGTAATATGAATTAATTTGTGATTTGATATACCCATGTCCAAACAATTAAACATATCTTTGTAGTTATGGTAGACAGTTAGTACTATTTGTAAGTTAAACTATTTTGGAGCAACACAAATAATCATATAGAGGATATTCACCTTATGATCTTCTTATTTTTTTCCTCATCCGGGTGTTCAATATTTGTATTGGAGTTCGAGTTCAACTATTTCGAATTCGTATAGTGTAGGGTCCTATTCAAGAGAAAACACACACTGTCAATGAGCTTTTCATATCGAGTTCATTTAACAGGGGATTGGTATATGCTCAAAGGAACAGGCTATATGATAATCCCCAGGCTATTTAACAAATACTCGAGTATCGTTGAGACCTTTTGTTATTAAAAGAAAAAAGAGAACTTCTTGAAAATTTTCTAGTGTAGTTACTCAGATCAGGCCTCTAAATCAGCACGGTGTTTCTGATGGAGAGGTATTGAAGATTTCGACAGTTGATCGTTTACTTGTTATAGTGTTTTCATATTTCATTGTTGTATGGACACAACTCTGCATGATTGCCAACTTTCACCTGGAATATGTTGATCAAGTGTTTGCTCTTGTTCCCTCACTAGATCAAGTATTTGCCAACTTCCAACTGATGCTATTACTGATTGAAGATAATTTTGATGGATGAAATGTGACATCTGAATTTCAAACTTGAATATATAATGTACAACAAACTAACAACCCAACTAAATCACTAGTGATCTTGAAACATCTCGGGCATTAGTTGCGAGTATAATCTTCTTTGTAGAAGTGTTGAGGAGTTGATATATACTTGCACAGCAGCTCCCTTCTGTTAGCAGTTAGTTGATATTAATCAAGTGGTTAGTTAGTTGTGTCTGTTAAATGAGCTGATTCTATGTAAACAGATTAGTGCACTCACTAACAGCAAAATGGACACGTCTCTTTGATGTTACTGTGCATATTCTGTTAGATGAACTACAATGACTAATGCTAGCGCATACACTTGCAAGTTCAGATCAGCAGAATTGAGGTACGAAGACGATGATATCAGCAGATTCAAGTAAAAGAAAAAACAGAATCAAACGAATATTTATGTGATTGTTGTAAGGCCTTTCAAGAACGAAATAAAACAGTTCGAACTATCAGATCTTTGCTCATTCTTAGCTACTCAGGCACAAAACAATCAAACTTGTATAACCATCTTTAATAGGGAGCGAACAGATAAATTAAAACTCATCTCTTTTCTTGCAAATACAAGTAGACAAAATTTGGGTATCCAGTTATTCCAAGCACAAATACAAAAAACAGATTAAATTTGAGAAAAGAATCATCAATCATATATTCATATTTCAATTCTTGAATCATTTACACAATTTGAACATAAAACTTGAATTTCTACAAGCCCCTAATCAATCAATACAGCCCTACTTATTAATTTGAGCATAAACTTTGAAATAATAGGATTCCAACATAGCCCAATTATATCACCAACACCCAATCCGCGATCATTGATCAATGCCATGCACGTTAGAGAGTAGTCATCACTACACAGCTTACTAAAAGTAAAACTTACATCTTCATTCCTATTAGTCCTGCCATACGTTTCCTCTGTTACATCCCACAAGCCAACACGCTCCACGTTCCCATTCACCAAACTTTTGGCCTTGTCCAACTTCCAGTATGGAAGAATGTACTCATACGTCCCGAAAGATGAAATACAGAGTCTTCCTTGAGCGATATTTTGAGGGCTAATGCGTTTCCTGAAGTACCTTCTGTTAGTTTGATAAAATATTATGGCAGGGCCTGTCTCTATTAGCTCTCGAGTCATTACCCCTGGTGTGTTAGAGAATGTCTTCTTCCTACAAACCTTTGAAATTAATTTGAATATAAACTTCGAAATAATAGGATTCCAACATAGCCAAATTTCATCACTAACACCCAATCCTCGATCATTGATCAATGCCATGCACGATAGAGAGTAGTCAAGACTATCCAGCTTGCTAAAAGTAAAACTTACATCTTCATACCTATTAGTCCTGCCATACATTTCCTCTGTTAAATCCCACAAGCCAACACTCTCCACGTTCCCATTCACCAAACTTTTGGCCTTGTCCAACTTCCAGTATGGAAGAATGTACTCAGACGTCTCGAAAGATGAAATCTCCAGTGTTCCTTGAGCAATATTTTCAGAGGTAATGTATTTCCCGAGGTACCTTATGTTACTCAGATCAAATATTATGGCAGGGCCTGTCGTCTCTATTAGCTCTCGAGTCATTACCCCTGGTGTGTTAGAGAATGTCTTCTTCCTACAAACCTTTGAAATTAATTTGAATATGAACTTTGAAATAATAGGATTCCAACATAGCCCAATTTCATCACCAACACCCAATCCGCGATCATTGATCAATGTCATGCACAATAGAGAGTAGTCATCACTACGCAGCTTCCTAAAAGTAAAACTTATATCTTCATACCTATTAATCCTGCCATACTT
Organism: Solanum piurae; assembly: GCA_029582685.1. Lineage (NCBI taxonomy): Eukaryota > Viridiplantae > Streptophyta > Magnoliopsida > Solanales > Solanaceae > Solanum > Solanum piurae. The sequence continues at coordinate 5,641 of JAJOOO010018635.1, read as the reverse complement.
CTTCTCTGTTACATCACACAAGCCAACATGCGCCACATTCCCGTTCACCAAACTTGTTGCCAGCTCCAAGTTCCAGTATGGAAGAATGTAGTCAAACATGGCGAAAATTGAAATCCGCAGCTCTCCAAAAGTGATATCTTGACTGGTAATCTTTTTCGTCATGTGCATCATGTTATTCAAATGGATTGTCTGGGCAGGGCCTGTCTCTATTAGCTCTCGAGTCACTACCGAAGTCGTGTTGTTAACTTTGTAAGAGAATTTCTTCTTCCTACAAACCTTAGAAAGTAAGTTGAACATAAACGTTTGAAATCTAGGATCCCAATATAGCCCAATTTCATCACCAACGCCCAATCGGTGAATGTTGATCAATCCAATGACGGATAGAGAATAGTCATCATCATGATTATTCAGCTTCCGAAAAATAAAACCTGCATCTTCATTATACTTAGTATAATTGATTACATCCCACATAGCAACACCCTTCCTGTCCCCCTTCACCAATTGTTTGGCTTTGTCCAAGTTCCAGTATGGAAGAATGTAGTCAAACGTCTCCGAATGTGAAATCACCAGATTTTCTTGATGTAGAACTTGAGGGGTAATCTCTTTCTTGATCTTCCATGGGTTATTCGAATCGAATTTCAGGGGAGAGCCTATCTCTACTAGTTCTCGAGTCTTTACCGGTGATGTGTCGTTAACTCTGCAGGCTTCTTCTTCTTCTTCAGTGAGTATCTTCCTCTTCCAAATTTCATTAGCCATTTGATGATCAAGATTTGGAGAATTTTAGCGGGAAACAGAGACAAATGGTAACTGATTTCTCAACTTTTGGTGTATTTATAGTTGGAGGAGGCTCCTCTCCAGTTGACACGTGTCCATCTGTTTTAAGTTATACAAAACCAATGAAACAAACTTTGCAACTTTGTGAAAAATATTATCTTGAATCACTAACCTTAGAAAGTAATTTGAACAGAAACGTTTAAAATTTAGGATCCCAATATAGCTCAATTTTATCACCAACACCTAATTCGTGATCATTACGCAGCTTCCTAAAGCTAGCACTTGCACCTTCATAATTATTTTTACAAATTTTATACAATTGTATCTATATATCTTTCTAATATTTAAAATTTTGAAATTAAATTAAATTTTCTTATTAAATCTTTCCTTATTCAAATTATATATAAATTTCTAATATATAACTTTAAATTCATTAAAATCTTAGTTTATATAAATCCCGTTCTTACAATTTGCACTCCGTCATTACTTTCCTTGATTGGAAACATATAAAATATACAAATAGTTTTTAATAAATTTCATTAATTTTCTACATTTTATAAACAAGTAATTTCATTAGAGATATAATTTCAAACATAGTTGAGGTTGGATAAATTTGTTGAACTCAGACTTTGACAATTTTTGGATTCTAAAATCTTGCAAACTAGAAACATCCATAACTTAAGTATAAGTCTTGGGTTTTTCCGTCACTGATTTCATGTTTTATTTGAAGTATAAATTTTTTTTGAAATTATTTTTAAAATACATGTTCATTTCAATTTACTTATCCCGCAACAAAAAAAATATTTAATAACAATAAGTTCTCTTTCCGCGACAATATTATTGTCATAGAAATATTTAGTGACAGCTGAGTTAGTGTCATTGCATCCAGAGTCGCTAAAGCCTTAAGCGAAATTAATAAAGAGTGTTGGTTATAAAACTTATATTTGTTATTGCCACTAAATATAATATATCAACAATTATATTATCGTAGCTAAATCCTTTATTTGTTATCTATCATCTTTCCTACAAATGTCAGCTAAGACACTTGAAGCAAAAGGTGTGAAATGTTAGATACCCCTGTTTTGGAATTTTGACTTCTTGATCATCGAGCTAGATGATTTTGAACATAATCGTTTAAAACCTAGGATCCCAATTCACGATCATTATGCAGCTTCCTAAAGCTAGCATTTGCATGAGTTGCACTTTCATACTTCTTAGGGTCATTCTCCTGTGTTACATACATCCCACACACGTCACAGACTCGTTCACCAAACCTTTGTCCATGTACAACTTCGAGTATGGAAGAATGTACTCAAAAGTCTCGTGTTATAGGTTTGGCATGTGAGGGGGAGACATAATGGATAATTAGGAAGCTCACCAATGGACCAACTGAGGTTGATGTCATTTCTATAGTTGGCATGCCAAGGCTTTGGAAAAACTACTTTGGCTTACAGAGTATTTAATGGTAAGTCAGTTGTTGATCATTTCGACATTCAGTACCAAAATTACTTTGGCCTACAGAAAGGTTGACATACGACTTCTATATATGTCTGTTTCAATTTATTTCTTTCTTTTTTGGCAAGTAGAGCATACACTAAAAATTCAAGTACAAAGAAAATTCAGATCAGCAGAATCAAGACGATGATATCAGCAAATTCAAGTATAAAAAAGCAGAAGAGGTTCTATCAAAAGAATGTGCTTGCTGTAAGACCTTTCTAGAGCAATACAACAAGATGTTTTGGAGAAACTGTGATCAAACAGCTCGAGGATCCTATTTGACAGGTTCAGTCACTTTTTCATCAGAACAGAAATGACATGCTATGCTGCTTAAATCGAAGGAGTCTAACTGCTGATTGCCTGATTTAAAAGCATCGCATTAACCCCAATGATGGAAAATTGTTCATTCTTTTGGCATGTGTTGGATCACTTACCACAGAGGTATCCATTCCTGTTTGCAACTTAAAGGAGAAATCTACCAGTGCAGAAACAAACTTCTCAACTCTAGACTTTCTGAATAACAAACCCAACAGTGTACTATCACTGAGTATTTGGAGTCTTGCAAAGCTACGACATGTGAGAATCGATGATTATTCTGTCTTAGAACAAACTGTGTTATAAAGTTAGAGATATTGAAAATATTAATTTGAGCGCAACCTTTTCTATTTGGAAGACGCAGAGGAATCATTGCTCGTGCTTGAGGAATTATTAATATTATGGAGTGATCAGATCCCTAACAGTTTTCTGGGATATTGATTCATTAAAATTAATCACACTGTACGGAATACATCAACTACTTAAAGATGAAAGTAGCAACTGATCGTCGGCTTGTATCAAAATCCTCCTAAACTATCATCGCTTTGCGAAATTTCATGCCTAAGCAAGTGGGTGCTCACAGAACTACATTGTTCTCATAATTTTAATTATTTAAAAAAAAAGAAAAAGAGAGCACTATAATAATACAAGTACAGGAAGGGGATCACACAGACTAATTGGGAACTTTAAGAATCATAATATTGCAAATATTCCAATTTCATAATCAAATCTTCAACTATTACAACTAATGAAAGAGTAATACTAACAAAAAAGACTATGGTATGTTGTTTTTGGTCCTAAATTCTAGGGGTAACCTGAGAAAGTAATTTGAACATGAAATTTGAAGATCTAGGATCCCAAAACAACCCAATTTCATCACCAACGCCCAATCTACTACTGTTGAACAATTCAATGCACGAAAGAGCATAGTCATTGTTGCATAACTTCCATAAGTAAACACGCTCACCTTCATACTTCTTAGGAGCATTATGCGTTGTTACATCCCACACTTGAACACACACCCCGCACCCGTTCACCAAAATGTTGGCCATGTCCAATGTCCAGCATCGAAGAATGTACTCAAACGTCTCGATATATGGAATCAACAGGGCTCCTGCCTCAACCTCATAACTGGTAATCTTTATCTTGATCTGCCATGGGTTTTCCAGATCGATTTTGGGGGGAGGATTTATATCCCTTATCTCAATTAGTTCTCGAGTCACTACATATGGAGTGTTGTTAAGTTTGAAAGCTTCTTCTTCTTCTTTTGATGGAAAGAAATTGTAAAAGAAGGTCTTCTTAAGGCTAAGGAATTCCTTTTGATCAGACATTGAAGAAACGATACAATTCGCCAAAAAATATTACACACTGAGAGAGGCAGGAGCGCTTGAATTTATAAGAGTAAACTCTTAAAGAAATTAGGTTTTAAATTATTTTCCTACTTTGAGAGGGAAACAGAAAAAAATAGTATTATTTTGGGTGTGAATTTTTTTAATTACTCTATTCGTTTTAAATTTTTTTCTTTTTTGTATTTTGACTTAGTATGGAATTTAAGAAGATAAAGAATTTTTTAAAATCTCGCGGTCTTAACTGTACCGTTTTCCTGATAACAATTACAGTATGTCATTCCACTTAGCCTTGAATTCTAATATAATTATCTTTATGATGGAATAATAGAGAACCAACAGAAGAAGCGTAATTCCCTTTCCAGCAATGAAGTGTCAAACATGAACTACTACAGTATGACATGATTTCTATCAATATTATTGACTTATATTTCTATGTAACAATATGCCCTTTTTTTTTTTTGTGTAACAGTGAATTTAGCTATGAATGGGCAATATATTTACATTGGATTCTTTGCATACAACACGGACGTTGAAACCATTTCAAGTTGTTAGCATACTGAAAAAATGGTCTCTGCAGTAGATCTCCAACTGATGGCCTCTTTGATTCTTTGCTAGAAAACAATCCATATTATCGGAATGAACAGTGCAGGCGTCATCAGAAATAGAGGTGATTGAACTTGACTTAGATCCTTAACACATTTTGAACTAACTGTTTTAGAAGAGAAAAACAGAGAAAATTTGAGAAAAGAATCATCATATATTCATATTCCAATTCTTGAATCATTTACAGAATTTGAACATAAAACTTGAATTTCTACAAGCCCCTAATCAATCTATACATGCCTATTTCTTGAATCACCAGCCTTAGAAAGTAACATGAGAATAAATGCTGGTAATCTAGGATCCCAAAATACCGCAATTTTATCACCAACACCTAATCCGCTGTCATTGAACAATTCCACAATCGTTAGAAAATAGGCATTATCAGGCAGCTTCCTAAAACTAACAGTTTCACCCTCATACTTCTTACGGTAATTCGTCCCCATTATATTCAACACACTAACATGCTCCACGTACCCGTTCACCAAACTTTTGGCCTTGTTCAACTTCCAATATGGAAGAATGTACTCAAACGTCCCGAAAGATGATATACACATTCTTCCTTGAGCGATATTTTCATGGGTAATGTATTTCCTGATGTGACTTACGTTACTCAGATCAAATATCATGGGAGGGCCTGTCTCTATTAGCTCTCGAGTCATTACCCCTGGTGTGTTAGAGAATGTCTTCTTCCTACAAACCTTTGAAATTAATTTGAATACGAACTTTGAAATAATAGGGTTCCAACATAGCCGAATTTCATCACCAACACCCAATCCGCGATCATTGATCAATGTCATGCACGATAGAGAGTAGTCATCACTACACAGCTTCCTAAAAGTAAAACTTCCATCTTCATACCTATTAGGCCTGTCATTCTGCTCTGTTACATCCCACAAGCCAACACGCACCATGCTCCCGTCCACCAAACTTCTTGCCAGCTCCAACTTCCAGTATGGAAGAATGCAGTCAAATGTCGCGAGAAATGGAATCCACAGCTTTCCAGAAGTGAGATCTTGACTGGTAATCTTTTTAGTCATGTGCATCATGTTATTCGAATGGAATGTCCAGGCAGGGCCTGTCTCTATTAGCTCTCGAGTCACTAC
>JAJOOO010018634.1:0-10332 GCA_029582685.1 Solanum piurae | reverse complement strand
GATTGTTCTTTCCTTCGAGCCAAGATAAAACCTATTAATGTAAACATCAAGGGCGGATGCATTTTTACCTAAGGTATATACTAGATTCGCCTAGGGTTTTGTATCGGTCGGTTCGATTCACATTTAAAGTTTATCAATTCAACTTATCAGTTATCGAATTATAGATATGCTAAATCATTCTAGGATCATTAAAATCTCAATTTATCAGTTATTGATCATTATCTGTTTGTATCAGTTAAATCATTAAGATTTTGTACACAAAAAATCAATGAAAATCACTTATAAGAAATATGGTGACAAATCAATCGAACCATGTGCATTAGTTGACAGATTGTTTCTTCATCAAATGCCAACACATAATAATCGAGATTTGAGACAGTCAGAAATAAAAATATGAAATTAAACTCTAATTCAAGGACTTTATATGGTGAATGATATAAATATAATTTATTAATTTACTATCAAATTTTCAGTTAATCTCGATATAAGTGCCTATCAAAGTAAATATCTTATATTCATTGGTCTGATGTGTGAAAACACTCAAGCTTCTACCCATACAAACGATTATCTGTCAAACTTTTATTTTGTAGTTAAAATGGTTAGTTTGAATGTTATTTAGTTTATTTTCCTAAAATAATAGCTAGTGAAACTTCAATATTACTCAGATCGTATCCCCTCTAATCCAATCCACCAAACACTATTTAAAGAAAAAAACTAATTAATTTATGAAATTTTAGCAATGGGATATACTTCATTTGTATAATTAATAACTCCTATTAATACGGTCACCCATATCCCCTCTACCCACCCCCACTATAAATACCCCGCTCTGCTAACAAGTCTTTACCAATTAAGTGCTAGGCCCTACCTCCTCCTACCACCCCACTGTACACAGTGGCGTAGCCACCCTTATGTCAGGGTGTCCAATAGGACACCCTTCGTTAGAAAATTATACCGTATATACAAGTAAAATGATAAACAAAGTGGAAAAATAACATATTTTAAACACCTTTGACACAACAATATGATGTAGCCTAGTGGTTTTAGGTGCCTTGAAAGAGTAAAGACACAAAATTTATGTGTTCGTGTGTTCGAATCTCACTAGTACCAATTTTTTTCTACTTTTTTAGAAGAGCAGGTTCACTTTAACACTTTTGGACACCCTTCATGAAATTTCTGGCTCCGCCACTGACTGTACATATATCAATTGTACTTTCTATCATCGGTATCCTTCATTTCTTTTATCTCATATACTCGACTGATTTTAGTCAGTGGAAACAATGAGGAAAAAGGGTTGGAACAAGCGTCGATATTGGAATCTTCAAGAGAACCAGATATTGCAGAAGCTAGTAGAGGAACATGGAACAAAGAACTGGTCTGTTTCAGTCAATTGATTCCAAATCGATCTGGAAAGTCATGTAGGCTACGGTGGTGTGATCAACTTTCTCCTCAAGTGGATCATCAACCTTTTACTTCTGAAGAAGATGATACTATTATCAAAGCTCATGCCAAATTCGATAGTTAATAGGCTTTGATAACCCATTTGTTATCGGGTCGAGCCAATAATGCGATAAAAAATTATTAGAATTTCACTCTTAAATGGAAGCACTCTTCCATGTTGGAAGATTTTACACATGAAAATCATCAACCGTTGTTGAAGAGATCGTTCAGTATCAGGGCTGGTACAAATTTAGGTAGTCCATATGGATCTGACTTGAGCAATTTGGATTTTTCTAAGTTCCCTCATTTGTGTCTTTATCCTCCCAATTTCCCACCAGGTGGAATTTTGCCTCTTTCAGTAATGCCCAATCCATCAACATCTCAGAGTCCATTTGAATCTGATTTGAACAATTTGGAATTTTCTAGGTTCCCTCGGTTATGTCTTTATCTGTCTATTACCCCATTGGGTGGATTTTGGCCTCTTTCAACAATTTCATCAGTAATGCCATATCTATCAACATCTCTAAGTCTCTCTTCACCCAGATTCAGATCTAACCAGAATTTGAATTGGATAAACCGAATCGAGAAAGTAGTTGAAATGAAACCTGTAGTGGCATCTAAATTCACTACATCTCTAATTCTCTCTTTACCCGAATTCAAATCTAGCAAGAATTCGAATCGGGTAAACCGAATTGAGCAAGTAGCTTAAGTGGCACCTGTTTCAGCATTTGAACCCTTTACATCTCTGAGTCTCTCTTTACCCAAATTCAAATCTAGCAAGAATTCAAATCTAGTAAATCGAATCGAGCAAGTAGTTGAATTGACACCTGTATCGGCATCTGAACCCACTCCATCAATTTTTATGCCCCAAATTTTAACAACTCAGCATTAGAGAAATAATTATTGAGCCTAGAATTTTTGATAGTTTTGCAAGATATGGTACAAAAAGAAGTTAAAAACTATATGTTACAGTTTGAGAATGAAAGGGGTTCAATGAACACAAAAGCAATAAGGGATTTCATTGATTTTTATTTTTTTGGAACCCCGGGATAACCCGCAACCGCTACAACCTCTCCCCTTCGGGTGAGCACTTTGTGCGCACTGGGTAAACCCCCCCTCTATGTAATAGCCTGCAAACCACACAAGGAATGTAAACCGCACTAGGCAAGCCATATGCGACAAGGTCGACTCAGAAGGCATTAAGGGGGGGATCGATCCTGGGTCATCCATATGGATAACCACCCTCCAAACCAACTGAGCCATCCCCCCGAAGGACGAGGGATTTCATTGTTAACAACATTGGTGTTAGCAAATATTGAGTAAGGAGGAGGAAAAATAGAAAGATCAAAGTTATTATTTTCTTCAAACTTTAGTTGATGTTTTTATAGTATCTCATTAGACTTTTGGATGAATGTACGAGAAAAAGAGAGCAAAAAATATTTATATTCATAAGAAATGCAGGGAAAGCAACCCAACCAATCACCCTCAAACCCCTACCTCCACCCCAACCATAAAATTTAGAAAGAAAATAGAATTGAATATAAGTTTTCAATTAGATTTTTTGATGAAATCGATCATATTTATATATTTTTAGGTGTTGTTATTAATATAGTGTTTCCTTTGGTGCTTTGTATATATAAATTAGCCATTGAGATAATCATTTAAGGTATTTGATTAACTAATTGTTATTTGAGGTAGTATCTAAAATAAAATTCATAGGTGGTATATCTTTTTGTTTTCTAGAGTGATAACCATTTTCAAAATGATGATGTTTTATATTTAGAAATAGTTTAGTTTTAAAATTATTATTATTCTATAGTCATACACGGCGTTAATATTTAATGAAGTTTAATTAACTATGTAAGACAAATTAAAATATATTAGAAGACTTAATTTAATAAATAATTAAAAAGACAATAAATATTAATTATAACCTAAAAGGAAGTAAAGTTAGTAGCTAGCGAAAACTAAAGGGAGAAAGACTTATTAGGGTTGCCATCAACTTCTTCTTGCATGCAACTTAATTCTCAAGTTCTATATCACTTATAGATTAATTGATGAAATCAAAGATGCAAGTTGGTCATTCTTAAGAGTTGTTAACAAATTTAAAAATAGACAAGCGAGTGATACTTTCTTTTATTGGGATGTTCAACTTGATTCATGGAAAGATGGTCGACTCCGAATTGACTACAATTTTTTTGGTGATGTCGTATCTTTTGATATCATATATCGAACAAACAAGTATTGTATGATTTATGAATCATTTATTGTAATAAAACATCATTGACAAAATATAATAATTGATCGTGTTTTTCTATTTGAATCTTTCAGATGGTTATTCTTGACAAAATGTAACATCATGTTCTAATGTTTTTTTGAGACACAAGTATGCTGTGATGGTCAAGTATCTAAATATGAAGTAAGAATGCATAGCTTAAGCAAGACATGATTTGCTGAGTTCAATCCCACAATTTTACATGTGACAATTGACATGCACTTGCAAAAAATATATTGAATATATCTATATTACATGTGCACATTGTCTACTAATTTTTTACTTCCAATATAAAGTATGTGCAATTCTTGAGGAATACATATGGAAGAGATGGACAAAAAATGTTAGAAAAGGAATAAAATATCTGCCAAGAGTTGTGTTATCGATGAAAGTTTAGAATCTAAGATTGTTTATACTAATAGTGTGACACAAGTCTGTTACAGTCTTACTCATCTTAGCAAATCAAATATGGAGTGTTGTGATTATTTTTTGCAGAAATCTCTAAATTGCTTCGTTTGAGTTAGATGACTATCTAGAAAAGTTGCATAGTAGCATATTTTAGCAAAAAATGGTTAAAAGATATAGAAGACAAGATATTGGACCCTATTGTGCGCAAAGAGCATTCGAAAGGTATTGGGACAATCTATAGAAAAACACTCCACCAACTCGTGGGAAAACTATAGTAAATACAATACATGTCTTTATTTAGTTAGAAAATCTCAAGTTATTACATCACCAAGAAAAAAATGTTTGAGGATAATAAATATACTACATGCTATACGGAAACCTTTAAGGAACTTTCCGTAGGGAGTTGGAGGATCAGTATGTACAATCTCACAATTATTAGAGTCCATTTTGGATATTAGGGGCCAATTAACAAGATTTAAGTGATTTTCTTACTTTTTAGTTTGTGTTAGCCCATGAATATTTTAGTGATATTGCTTCTGGATAGGGCCGACTCTATGCTTTGGGAAATAAGGTTTTTGCCTTAGGCCCCCAAATTTCGGGGGGCCCAAATTTTTATCAAGAATAAATTACGCGTTAAAAATTTTATAGAAAAAATTGATTATTTATGATAAAAAGTATAATTTTTTTTAAAATAAATTATTTTACCCACTTTAACATCTTTTGTACTTTGTTAAAAATAAGAATTAATAGTTAAAAGTGTTGAACAAAGTGAATTACAAATTCTTTTTTATTTCGTTTTAAATTTTAGTTTCAAACATTACTACAATCATATTAAAATGGGGTATACCAAGTCATCAACTTCTTGCGTCAAATTCTATGGTTCTAATCTTATCTCTATTTAATATTTATCAACTTATTACTTGTATAATTATGTTAACAATTCATATAATAATTGTCTCACTAAAAGAATATTTTTTCAATGTTTAGTTGATAAAATCTTACCTAAAACTAATAACTAAAAAAACAATATTAAAATACTAATAATTTTCATCTAAATAGTGTAAGAAAAATAAATTTTGAATAAATATGTATATGAAGTTTGATTATATTTTAGGCCCCGAATTGAAATTTCACTTTAGGCCGCCAATCACGTTGAGCCGCTCCTGCTTCTGGATGATTCTTTGTGAAACCATTTTGAAACCCTCTGTAGGAAGTTGGGGAGAAATACCTACGTTCTCACAATTTTTAGAGTCCATTTTGGGTGTTTAGGGGCCAAGTTACAGGACTAAGAAATTTTCTCAGTTTTTCGTGTGTGTTAGCCTAAGATTATTTACGGAAACCTTTGTAGGGAGTTGGAAGAGGACAACATACAATCTCACAATTTTTAGAGTTTATTTTGGGCATATAGTGGCCAATTTATAGGAATTAAGCGTTTCTCTCATTTTTTGTGTGTGTATTTGCCCATAAATATTATGGTGATATGACTTTGAGATGATTTCTTTGCAAAACCTTTACGGAACCATCCATAGGGATTTAGGGGATCAATACATACAATCTCACAATTTTTAGAGTCCATTTTGCGCATTTAGGGGCCAATTTACATGAATTAAGCGATTTTCTTAGTTTTTTTTTGGTATTTATTAGCCCATGACTATTTTAGTGATATGTCTTCCGGAGTATTTCTTTGTGAAACCCTTACAGAACTCTCCGTAGGAATTTGGGGAAGCAATATGTATAATCTCACAATTATTAGAGTCTATTTTGGACATTTAGGGGTCAATTTATAGGAATTAGGCGATTCTCTGTTAGCCCATAAATATTTTGGTGATATGGCTTCCAGACGATTACTTTGCGAAACCTTTACGGAACCCTCCGTAGGGAGTTGGGGGAGCAGTACGTACAATCTCACAATTTTTTGAGTCCATTTTACTCATTTAGGGGGCCAATTTACAGGAATTAAGCGATTTTCTTAATTTTTCATGTGTGCACATGAATATTTTGCTGATATGTCTACCAAATAATTTCTTTGCGAAATCTTTAAAGAATCCTTCGCTCACAATTTATAGAGTCCATTTTGAGCATTTAGGGTCAACTTATAGGAATTATGCGATTATTTTTCATTTTTCGTGTGTCCATGATTATTTTGGTGATATGACTTTCAAACAATTTCCTTGTGAAACCTTTATGAAACCCTCCATAGGGAATTGTTGGAGCAACACTACAGTCTCACAATTTTTAGAGTTCATTTTGGGGCCTTTTTACTGGAATGCATTCGATTTTTTCAGTTTTTCGTGTGTGTTAGCCCATAAATATTTTGTCATAAAAAACCAAGCTTGATACCAACTTTATTAATAAGTCTGAATATTCTATTTAGATATTTAAACTAGGCATGTCCAATTGAAGCATGACTTAGATCGAATGTCTAACTGGAATATTTTGACAAGTTTAATAAGTTAATTATGTATTAAGCCGAAAAAAGAATCTCTATATGATTAATAAAGCAATGAAAAAAACATGATACCAAACAAAGTCTTACACCATATGTCAAAATAAGCGCATAAAAAATGAAAAAAATTCAGTTTCCAAGTCTTTTAAAAGCTATTCCTCATCTCTACAATCGCGTATCATACACACAGACCTTCTTGTTTGCGAAACAAGCTGCAACCTTGTTGCCTTCCTTATTCCAACACACTTCAAAAATGCAGCCATCGCCATTGTAAGTTTTTACAATCTTGGTCTCCTTAATTGACCATATATTCATGCATTTATCCAATGAGCCACTTGCCAAGTACTCACCGTTCGGGCAAAATGCAATAGAATAGACAGGTTTCCTGGATTCAAAATGGAAGAGTACCTACTTATTAGTAAAACAAAAACATTCAACAAGAACGATACAAGGATTTGATGATTCTAAAAGAAAGATACACACGTATTGATAGTTCAATTGAGTACTAGTAAACAAACCCCATAATACTTGAGCCTATCATTTGACAGTTAAATAAGTGCAAATTTATTAAGAGTGCCTTACTATCTATTGTGTTCGTTCCAAGTTGACATAATGAGTTAACATCCATTACCTGTGACCGTTCAAGCTGTGAAGAAGACGCCCTTGGTCAACATCCCATAGCTTCACGGTAGAGTCAAATGAAGCACTACACAGACAGACAATAAAACAAAACCAATAAGCTCAAAGAACTAAAATCAGGGGAATGTAATATATAATCGAGAACCTTGTGATACCACCACATGTCAAAGAATACTGTAAATATGACCGTAGCAATAGATAGAATACCTTGCCAACAACAATTGTTGATTCGGATTGCTTGTACCAGTGCCAGTTGGACTCCATTTGATGGTATGTATCTCCTAACAAAAACACATTAGTCAACAGCTGATTTCTGATTTGATTAAATGAATCAACAAAGAAAAATAAAGAACAAAAATAGATACTTTGCGATGTTCTCTGAAATCATGCAAGCAGACATTCTGTTTCATGCTCCATATCTGCACAAAAACAATAAATTATTGACCAAATCCTCGAGGGCCAGTGGTACACCGCACCGCCTCTCTACCTTATCCCATTTAAAAAATACCAAGCTATGTCTGCTGCACGTTTCGAAACGTGACATGCGCCTAACCTTTAGAAGGACAAGATAGGAATTACCTTAACTGTGGTATCATCAGAGCATGAAGCCAGCAAAGAACCTGAGGGGTCCCACTTGATAGCATTGATTTCATTCTGCAATGGCAAAGTAAACAACCTTTTAAGACTATTCACGAAGGATACATCAATGTTTCAATCAAGCATAACATGTTAAGCTTCAGAGTTCAACTAGTAATTCAACTTGCATAACATGTTAAGCATAACCTGATGTCCTGAGAACATTTTGACTGGTTTGTTCTCTCCAACTTTACAAACATATATCATGTTATCAGCGGAGCTGGTCGCGAAAGAATCATTGTTTCGCCAAGCAACATCAAGCAATGGACCTGCATGGGGTTGTACAACAACAGTGAGAACATAAGCAAAACAAAACAAAATCTATCCTTGCTCATATATGAGGTAAAATATAAAGAATAATTGAGACAGAATACCTGAATGAAAATCAAATTGCTGCTTCGATTCTCCAGACTTCACATTCCAAACAACGGCAGTTGTATCAATACTACCGCTAAGGAGATAATCACCTTTCTTGTTCCACTTCAAAGATATGATTGGCCCTTTATGTTTGTTAAGAGTACTAACCAATTCCCCTGTATGAAAAGTCAGTAAGAGTAAACAAGACACGAAAAGCAGTGGCAATTTATACATTCAATCTTCAGAATAGGTTTTTCCTCAATGCCCGTTACCAGATCGTTTCCAGATTCTGGCTTGGCCATCGTAAGAACCTGTCGCAAGCAGGGTACCCTCGCTCTGTACAAGAAAATGAAATATGTAACCATAAGCAATGCAGTCTAATTTCAGAAAGTTCACCAGAAAAGTATAGATCAACGAAAGTCATCCAAAAAACAATTAGTAGAAAACTCACAGTCCAGTCAAGTGATGTAACATCCTTGTTTTCCTCAGTTCCTTGACTTTCCAAATGGTTCAAAACCAAAACATTTGGGATAGTAGAATTACATGGACCATCTCTAATAGTCCAAATTCTAGCAGTAGCGTCTCCAGACCTAAAGTGTTATTACAAATGGTTAGCTATAATAGACATGATTCCTTAGTCGATTCTAAAACTACTATCAAACTTTTAACTAGGAGAAAAAAAATAGAAGTATGAATATGAACATCAATTGATTCATATACGAGGGCAAAAAAAGAAACAAATGGTACTAAAGCTTACCCAGATGCAAGCAGTGACCCTTCTAGATTCCAAGCACAGACAAAAACCTAGCACGAGTATAGAAACAAAAGAGCATTATAATGTTAATATAGAATACGGAACACATAAAATATATATTAGATCACCTATTCCGAACCTCAGATGTATGTCCTTCCAAAACCATTACATCACTCCTTTCTCTGTCCTGTTCACACTCTTTTTCTTTCTGTTGTTTCTCCATCTCCCTTTCTCTTGTAGGTTCTCGTTTGTGGTTAGCATTCGCCTTATCCTTCCGCCTAGGTTTATCTTTCTGAACCTTCTCCTTTTTCTATTTTATTATTTTTCGCAGCTCATCTACATCCTTTGTAATGAGATCCAAAGGCTCTATAAGCTTGAAGTCTTCATCTATATCAGTATTATCCTACATTCCGTAGTTATTATTGGTTAGTACAGAGTAGTAAAAAGATCTAAACTTCATATAGAAAAATCAGAATATTAAAATATTTGCCTTACATTGCTCAAATTCTTTTCCAGTTCAAGATACTGAATGCCTTTTTGCACAAATTGAATAAGAGCACCAGGAGGAAATAGATGTCCATCCATTGTGCTCCTATTGAGCCCTGCCTCGTATCCAAAAGTAAATGCTAAATGTGTGAATACTGAAAAATAATATTAGCAAAACCAGTAGACCGATTAATACTACCGCACTAGTCCATCACGATCAAAGTCAAGGTGTCAGCAAATCATATTCAATGAAGCAACCACTTGTATTAAATTATCTAAAAATGGAGAGACAGATACAAAATCTAAATGAGATGTTTAAATTTGGTAATATATCACAAACACATTCAATTCACTGAATTCAAAATTTATTAATTTAGTTGATGAATGAATCAAACTTATTTTATTCATATGAATCCATAAACTAAATTTATTTGTGTCCTTAACTGCTATCAAACTTTGAGGTTGAGAGACTGTTTTCGATAGATCCTTGGCTAATAAGAACATAAAAATGTTTCTTTGCAGAATTTCACATCATATGTGTTGAGTTTTTTAAAATTATATTATTAATAAAAGGCTGCTAGTTACTGTATTGTGGTATAAATTCCCAAACATCTAGGGGTGTTTGGGAAGGTTGGTGTGTATGCAATCCTTAACCCCTACCTTGTGCAGATAGAGGATCCGATTTTCAAACTCGGATCCTCTCAAATCAAGTAAAGCATATCAAGACAATTAAACTCAGATTCGTGGAGATTTCAAAATAGAAACACAACATCAATTAAACTTGGATAGATGTAACAGGTTCTGAAGATGAGAATTAAATTACCTGATTCACTGAGGTAGCGGAAAACAATGTAATTGAGGAACTCAGAGGTTAAAGAGGCCATTGCTGTG
>JAJOOO010018633.1:0-18621 GCA_029582685.1 Solanum piurae | reverse complement strand
GTGTATATATATATATATATATATATATATATATATATATATATATATAAGGATAATGTATTTAATTGTGCACCCTTATAACAAAACACGCCTCGGCGCATTCGTCAAAGTCGCTGTTTCAGACAGCTACCGCACGAGTTTGAATCTTTTCAAAAGCTTTTTTTAAACTTTAAAATCAATTTTTTCTTTACAATTAACCTTTTTTTAAAATTGTCTTTTTATTAAAACTCATTTTTGCCACCTCATTGGCCCTCCCCTTTCTTAACCATCTTTTTTTGCCATCTCATCTGCTCCTGTCACGACCCAGACCATCGTGAGTGGCACCCACACTAACCCTCTGATGGGAGAACCATTACTACAACCGAAACTAACAAAGTCAACCCAAAGTAAGGCATTTAAAGTTACGGAAGCAGGTTTAAATGTTAGGGAAAGAAATAGAGTTTTCATAAACTCCAAACAAAAGTCTAATCAAAACAAATGCGGAATAATACCTAGAACCTGAGAGTCAATGTACCAAAACACTAACAAGAATCATAAGTCTAAACAAGAAAGGGTAACACCCCATACTAACATAAGAAATCTAAAGAACTAGTCTAAGTCTGAAATGTGGACATAAACAGAAAGAGAACTCATGGCAGCCCGAAAGAACTAGCTCACCCTTGAATTCGAACGATCACTAATCTTCTAAACGAGGTATATCAATAGCCGCTTGAAGATGTCATGTACTCAACAAAAAAAGAGAAAGTACAGTATCAGTACAAAACCACAGTGCACTAGTAGGATCACACAGCTATCCCAATAAGTGCAACATACATAAGTCAATACAACACAATATTAAGGGGCACCTTGAACTTGTCCCTTTTTTCCATTTACATACTTAAATTATAAGGTTTACCTATTGAACACTTGAACTCAAGTCATTGTGTACCTATTGAACACAAATTTTGCAGCAAGCCCAAATATTTTGTGCGTGACTTTCAAACGCTGGTTATGTGGCCTTATTACAAATAAGAAAATGACACATCGGAAAAAAAAACTCTCTTGGGACTCTTTCACAAACAGCTCACTCCGACCGCCATTGTAACACCACCACCAACAAACAATTCCATTTCTTATCAAACAACTACCCTCGCTGCAGTCCATCTTTGTTTGTTCCAGTAAAATTTATTTCAGATTCTTTTGTACATTTTTTATTGTTGTTTTACACTTAATTTCTGGCAAATTTTTTAAACAATTTTTGATAAAATAGGATAAACTTGTTCAACTTTCAATGATTCATACCCAATAAAAATCTTTAAATGATTTATGAATAGATGTGTTGATGCATGTGGAAATGGATTATGTGAAAGAAATGACTTTTTTGTGAGAAAGAAAAAAGAAGGCGACGGAGAGAAGACGATAGCCGCTTCTGGTTTAAATTTCTTCGGCTAGATGGAGATTTTAGGGAGAATTGTGAGGTGATATTAGCGGCACAGAATGTTGGTAATGGCTATGGGTGTAGCGACGGTGACTCCCACCAATGAATCTCTTCCTTCCATCAATTTGATGCTATGTTTGATGAAATAATTGAATGAAGGGATCAAAAATTTGATAACGCTAATTAGTTCATTCATTCATGGTGGTTGACGACTCGCATTTCTTTCTAGATTATTCATTGCAATTTTGACAAAAAATAAGTTTATTCCTGGAAGTGGTCGGTGATGGTGGAAAGGGGGAAATAGTGTTGCAAATTGAGATTGGAGGAGACAAAAGTAAAAATAAATAAAAATTAGGGCGTTCCACTCTCTCAAAGGAGAGTGTACTACACATGTTATGCCATGTCAGCACAGTGTGTCCAATAGACACATTCTAGTTTGAGTTCGAGTGTTCAATCGGTAAACCTTAGAATCTAAGTATCTAAATGAAAAATATGAACAAGTTTAAGGGGCCGCTTATGCATTCAACCTAATAATAACATGCATACACCGAACATATACAATATCAACATCATTTACGAACAACGTACAATTTCACAGTTTTCAGTTATACATTTGTGTCAAGTCAATGGTCCTCTCATGGAACCCACACCATAACTGTTAGTGTACCGGGTCGTAGTACCCGATCCAATGTTTATGCCAGAACGTGGAAACCGATCCCATATTTTTTGCCGGAACGTGGCAATCGATCTAAGTTAGTGTGTTGAAACGCAACACTCGATCCATTCAACAAGCGACAATCACAATCACATGTATTTTCTCATAATCATATAATTAAGTCGTGATTTCATGGCAAACAATTATTCAATCATCCTCATTTATGAATAGTGTGATCAATAATGCAACGTTCGCATACATACACGTATTATAATGAAGAAAGAACAAACATACATCACACAACATGAAATCACAACCATCACCTACCTCGAACAATGCTTGAAATTCCCTAAGAAACTTGATCCTTCCCTTTTCGGATTCTTCCGCTTGTTCTTGGTCTACAAACAATCAATTTAATGTTAGGATCAATAAACAAGACTTTAATTACCGGGAATAAAGTCAACACTATCAACCCTAGATCAAACACATGATCCCACTATACCAATTAGGGCTTTTTCCACCATAATTTCCAGATCAAAACCCTCCCCCATCGATAATTACCCGCTAGATTACATTCTATGGATCAAAAAATGGATTCGGGAAGTTAAAACCTTACCTTTAGCCTCAAAAATGGTGAACAACGGTCAAGAAAACACCTGGGGTTGTCTCCTAGCTCTCAAAGTCGAAAAGTATTGAATAAAACATTTTTGGGATTTATTTCCGACTTAAGTCGCGTCTGTCTCGCCACAACGGTACTCACTCCGCTACAGTGACCCCGCCCTAGTGGCACAAATTCCCGCCATAGCGGCTTGCACGGAACAGAGAGCCTAATAAAAAATTTCCAAACCCCCATTTCACAACACACCTTCGTCCTATGACACTCGGAAAATACTTGTTCACGCTACAATCAGTTTCAGGAGTTCTACTTACCCGAATTCAATTCTGTAAAGTCGTACGGGTTCTATAACATCTTAGTTATCTATGCATGTGATCAAATTCATAATTAGATCACCCAATTGTTACCAGATTTTGCTAGACCTTACTGACTCCGATTTCGTCCAAATCTGGACTAGGTTGGGAAATTCCAAGTTACTACGAAAAAGTTCTCTAGCCCAAAATTTTCCCTCGTTGGCTTTTTTATAACGACAGAAACGGGTCATTACAATAGATACCAATTTACCCATCACTCGTCCCCGAGTGACAAACTTAAGGAAAATAGGCTAAAGAGAGAAGGGTGTAGTACATGTATCGAAAAATAATTGGGGATACTTATCTCGCATGTCCTTCTCGGTTTCCCAAATAGCTTCCTCAACTGGGCGATGCTTCCATTGAAAATTTCACGGACCTAATCTCTTTGGTCCTAAGCATCCGGACATCATGATCAAGAATTGCAATCAGTTCCTCCTCATATTGAAGGTCTTTGTCTAACACAACTGAGTCCCATTTTATGATGTAATCCCCGTCACCATGATACCTCTTCAACGTGGACACATGAAATACCGGATGAACTCCCGATAGGTTAGGAGGTAAAGCCAATCTATAAGCCACTAGCCTTACACATTCAAGAACCTCAAAGGGACCAATGTATCGCGGACTTAGTTTGCCCTTCTTGCCAAATCTTATCACCACTTTCATAGGTGACACCTTAAGAAGAACATTCTCACCAGTCTGAAATAGAATGTCTCTTACCTTATGGTCTGTATACTTTTCTGTCTATTCTAGGCCGCTATCAGCTTAGCTTGGATGCTCCTCACTTTATCTTAAGCATCCTTCACTAAATCAACCCCCAAAGGAGGTTTCACATCTCTAGCCTCAAACCATCCTATGAGTGATCTACATCTCCTCCCATAAAGTTCCTCAAATGGTACCATATCTATGCTTGAGTGGTAACTATTATTATAGGGGAACTCACACAAAGGTAAGAACTTATCCCAATGCCCTCCAAAATCAATCACACATGCCCTCAACATGTCTTCTAATACTTGAATAGTCCTCTCTGAGTGCCCGTCCGTATGTGGATGTAAAGAGGTACTAAAAGTGAGTTGTGTGCCCAATTTATCATGTAATTTCCTCCAAAACTTGGAGGTGAACTGCGTACCACGGTCTGAAATGATAGAAAAGGGCACCTCATGCAACCTCACTATCTCTTTCACATAAACCTTAGCCAATTGTTAAGCATTATAATATATTCTTACCGGAATAAAATGGGCTGACTTAGTCAATTTGTCAACCACTACCCAAATAGAAACAAATTTCCCCAAAGTCTTGGGAAGACCAACCACAAAATCTATGGCTATCCTTTCCCAGTTCCAGAATTGCATTCTATGAAGCAAACCTTCAGTCCTTTGATGTTCATACTTTACTTGTTGGCAATTTTGACAAATAGCCACAAACTCTGCTATATCCTTCTTCATGCCCGGCCACCAATAAATTCATTTCAAATCTCGGTACATCTTGTTCACGCCTGAATGAATGGAATATCGCGAACCATGAGACTCCGTCAACAAATTTTGAATCAAGTCATCAACTCGAGGAACATAAATCCTTCCTTTAAAACTAAGAACACCTTCCGCATCAAGAGTGGTCTCTTGTTCCTTACCAATCCCAACTGGATGAATTTAGACTTCAAGGTCTTAATTTCCTTAGCCAAAGGTTTCTTAGTTACACTCAAGAAAGCTAAACTACCCATACTCACCGCTTTTCAACTCAAAGCGTCTTCCACTACAATAGCTTTACCCGGATGGTATTGAATGGTCACATCATAATCCTTAAGTAACTCCATCCACCTTTGTTGTCTCAAATTCAGATCCTTTTGAGTGAAGACATGTTGCAAGCTACGATGATCAGTAAACACCTCACACTTAACACCATAAAGATAATACCACCAGATCTTAAGAGCAAATACTATCGCTGCCAACTCCAAATCATGCGTTGGATAATTCCTCTCATGCACCTTCAATTGTCGTGAAACATAGGCTATGACATTCTTATCCTGCATTAACAAAGTACCCAACCCCGAATGTGAATCATCATAATAAACAATAAAGTCTTTACCTTCAATCGGCAGCGCTAGAATAGGTGCGGTGGTCAAAAGAGCCTTCAGCTTTTGAAAACTCTCCTCACATTTTTCAGTCCATTCAAATGATATCTCCTTTTTGGTAAAATTTGTCAAGTGAGTGTCAATAGAAGCAAAATTCTTCACAAATCGATGATAGTAGCTAGCAAGCCCCACAAAACTTCTAACTTCCATCACAGAGCTAGGCCGAACTCAATTCTTAAATGCTTAAATCTTTTGAGGATCTACCACTACCCCTTCTTTTGAAACTACATGCCCCAAGAATGCAACCGAAGTCAACCAAAATTCACACTTAGAAAATTTAGCATACAACCTTTGTTTCCCAAGAACACCCACAACAATACGAAGATGGTCGGCATGCTCTTCCTCACTTTTCGAATAGACCAAAATGTCATCAATGAAGACTATAACGAACGAATCAAAAAGGGGTTTGAACACCTCATTCATCAAACTCATAAAAGTTGCATGCGCATTAGTCAAACCAAAAGACATAACTAGGAACTCGTAGTGCCCATAGCAGGTCCTAAACGCCGTCTTGGGC
This sequence comes from Solanum piurae, assembly GCA_029582685.1. NCBI lineage: Eukaryota > Viridiplantae > Streptophyta > Magnoliopsida > Solanales > Solanaceae > Solanum > Solanum piurae. The sequence goes on along the minus strand of JAJOOO010018633.1, from coordinate 12,932 downwards.
ACATCATCATGCCTAATCTTTAACTGATGGTAACCAGACCTTAGATCAATCTTAGAGAAAACTGATGCACCTTGAAATTGGTCAAAGAGGTCATTTATTCGAGGCAATGGGTACTTGTTTCGAATGGTGACTCTATTCAATTTTCGGTAATCTATACACATCCTCATACTACCATTTTTTTTCTTAACAAACAAAACTAAGGCACCTTACGGGGAATCACTAGGATGACTAAATCCTTTATCAAGAAGTTGTTGGATTTGAGCTTTAAGCCCTCTTAGTTCTGTCGGAGCCATGCGATATGGAAGGATGGAAATGGGACGAGTATCGGGTTCTAAATCAATGTAGAAATCTATATCTCTATCCGGAGGCATACCAGGCAAATCATTAGGAAACACTTCTCTAAATTCTGAAACCATATGAATAGACTCAACCTCAACATCCCCTATTTGAGCCAAATAAGCCAAACAACCCTACACTACCAGTTTCCTAGCCCGAATGGAGGATATGATCTTAGCTTGCTTAGGCTTGTACACCCCTTCCCACTCTAAATTTTCCCTTCCCAGAATTTCTAGAGTTACAGACTTAGTATTACAATTAAACACAGCAACAGGGGGACAACCAAGTCATGCCTAAGATTATATCAAAGTCAGTAATATCCAAAAACACCAAATCAGCCCAAGTCTGAAAACCCATAAACAAAATAGGACAAGCACAATAGACATGGGTGACTATGGCAGACTTTCCAACTAGGGTAGAAACATGGATGGGGGCATCAAGTATATAACAAATCATAGCAAATTCTAAGGCATATCGCATGGATACATAAGAATAAGTAGAACCTGGATCAAATAACACATTAGGCATCCGGTCACAGACAAGATTAGTACATGTGATCATTGCGTGAGACGCCTCTGCCTCTGTCTTGCCCGGAAAGGCATAACATTGAGCCCTACATCGTGATGGGCGACTTCCCTGCCTGGCTGCACTGTACCTCTGCCTGCGTTACCATTTCCCCTACCTCTGCGGCCTCGCTAATTTCCTCCTAGCTCACCTTTTGGACGCCCTCAACCATTATTACCATTTCCCACGGGTACCACTGCTCTTGATTGTTGTTGCGCTTAATCCAACATACGTGGGTGGGGATAATCTCTCCTCATATGCCCAGGTTCTCCACAGTTGTAACATGTACGATCAAAAGATGGGTTGCTGCCTGCCGAAGGTGCAGCTCCCTGGCTATCCTGAATCAAATTCTGAGGTGGAGTTCGGGAGTAATTACATGTAGAAGCGGGCATAGCGAACTGAATTCGCCGGGCCGCAAGTGTTGGCCTCCCTGAACCTCTGGAGTAAGATCTCTAAAATTTGCCTGAATTTTTGGCTTTCTTAGCCAATGCCTTAGCCTGACCATCTCGCCTCACTCCCTCCACATTTTTCATAAAGTATGTTACCTCATTGAAGTTTTTTCCTACAGAGGTCATATGAACAGACAATACTTGCAACTCAGAATTTAGTCTCTTAATAAATAAACAGATCATCTTTTTCTCAGTAGTCACCAATTACGTAGCATATCTAGATAGGGCATGTAACCTAGACTCATAAGTAGCCACAGACATACCACCTTGCTCCAAGGCCATGAACTCATCACGATCCCTCAAGGTCCGAGGCACATACTTCTCCAAGAACAGAGCATGAAAGTGGGTCCAAGTGAGTGGGGGTAAAACTGAAGATCTGCATTCAACATAAGCTCTCCACCACTACTTAGCCTCATGTTGAAGCTGAAAAGTCACAAACTCAACTCTATGTTGATGGAAAATTCCCAACTTATGAAGCCTCTCATAGCAATCTAGGATGAACTCATATGCATCCTCACTCTCGGAACCATGGAACATAGGCGGTTTCAACTTCAAGAATTTAGTCAACATCTCATGCTCATTACCAGTCATAACAGGACCTAACAAAGGATGGAAGTACGCATCATTACCTACATTTCCACCCACCTTGGGGACAGTGATAGCAATAGGGGGATTGGTGGGAGCTTGAGTTGCTTGAACAAAGGGAAGCACTCCAGGACCAACCAATCCTTTCAAGAACGACATGATCTGTTGAGCTAACACTGGTCTAAGGGAGGAATACTTGTAGTCTCAGCCTACACCTCTTCCTCTTGTCCAACGTTCTCCTCCTCTTCAACTTCTACATTCTCTTCTACCTCTTCATGGTGCGCAGGAGGGGCCTCATTTCTGGGATCATCTCCAACCGGTGCTCCATGCCTAGTAGGCACCACCCTTCCTCGGCCTCTACCCCTAGATCTTCTTCTACTCCTGCCCCGACCGCGACCTTTCGTTGTAGATTCCTCAGCTGGAGCATTGACGGGAGCTACGGGTCTGACGCCGTTGAACCTAGTGTTAACCATCTGCGGACAGAAGAGTGAAGGAGGTTAAATACCAATTAGAATAGCTAGATACCAATTGGAATCAAGTTATAGCACGAAAGGAGACAAAAGAAAGTAGACAGATTTTCTAAAGTCCTATAGCCTCTCGAAGAAAAAAACACACGTCTTCGTATCGTTCCATAAGACTCTACTAGACTCGTTTTGGTATATCGAGATCAACGAACCTAGGCTCTGATACCAACTTTGTCATGATCCAGACCGTCATGAGTGGCACCCACACTAACCCTCCGGTGGGAGAACCATTACTACAACCCAAACTAAGGCATTTAAAGTTACGAGAGCAGGTTTAAATGCTAAGGAAAGAAATAGAGTTACCATAAACTCCATACAAACGTCTAATAAAAAACAAATGCGGAATAATACCTAGAACCTGAAAGTCAATGTACCAAAACTCTAACAAGAACCATAAGTCTAAGTAAGAAAGGGTACAACCCCATACTAATATAAGAAATCTAAAGAATTAGTCTAAGTCCAAAATGTGGACATAAACAGAAAGAGAACTCATGACAGCCCGAAAGAACTGGCTCACCCTTGAATTTGAATGATCATTGATCGAGGTCTGTCAATAGCCGCTTGAAGATGTCCTGTACTCAACAAAGAAAGAGCAAGTGCAGTATCAATACACAACCACAGTGTACTGGTAGGATCACGCGGCTATCCTAATAAGTGCAACATACATATGTCAATACAACATAATAATAACATGCATACACCGAACATATACAATAGCAACATCATTTACGAACAACATACAATTTCACAATTCTCAATTATACATTTGTGTCAAATCAATGGTCCTCTCATGGAATCCACACCCAAACTGTTATTGTATCGGGTCATGGTACCTGATCCAATGTTTATGCCGAAACGTGGAAACCGATCCCATATTTATATCGGAAAGTGGAAACCGATCCAAGTTAGTGTGTCGGAATGCAACACCCGATCCATTCAATAAGCCACAATCACAATCACAAGTATTTTCTCATAATCATACAATCAAGTCATGATTTCGTGGCAAATAATTATTCAGTCATCCTCATTTATGAATAGTGTGATCAATAATGCAACATTCGCATACATACACGTATTATAATGAAGAAAGAACAACCATACACCACACAACATGAAATCACAACCATCACCTACCTCGAACAAAGCTTGAAATCCCCTAAGAAACTTGATCCTTCCCTTTCTAGATTCTTTCCGCTTGTTCTTGGTCTACAGACAATCAATTTAGTGTTAGGATCAATAAACAAGACTTTAATTACCCGAAATAAAGTCAACACTATCAACCCTAGATCAAACTCATAATCCCACTATCCCAATTAGGGATTTTTCCACCATAATTTACAAATCAAAACCCTCCCCCATCGATAATTACCCGTTAGATTACATTCAACGGATCGAAAAATGGATTCAGGGAGTTAAAACCTTACCTTTAGCCTCAAGAATGGTGAAAAATGGTCAAGAAAACACCTGGGGTCGTCTCCTAGCTCTCAAAGTCGAAAAGTGCAGAATAAAATATTTTTGGAGTTTATTTCCGACTTAAGTCGCGTCTGTCCCACCACAGCGGTACTCACCCCGCTACAGTCGCCCAGCCCTGGTGGCACAAATTCCCGCCATAGAGGCTTGCACGGAACATAGAGCTTAATAAAGAATTTCCAAACCCCCATTTCATAACACACTTTTGTCCCATGACACTCAAAAATTACCCGTTCACGCTAAGATCAGCTTCGAAAGTTCTACTCACCCGAATTCAATTATGTAAAGTCTAACGGGTTTCTTAACGTCTTAGTTATTTACTCATTTGATCAAATTCATAATTAGATCACCCAATTGTTACCAGATTTCCCTAGACCTTACTGACTCCGATTTCATCCAAATTTGGACTAGGTTGGAAAATTCCAAGTTACTGAGAAAAAGTTTTTCGGCCCAAATTTTTTCCCCGTTGGATTTTCTATAACGACGGAAACGGGTCGTTACATCTCCTTTTTTTAATTGAAATTTAAAATAAATAAAAGTCCTAACACAATTCTAATCAAAATATAAGACTGCTAGAAAATCTACAACTTACAACTTACAAGTATTCTTCACTGCATAATTGAAGTCCTAACCCCATTATCTTGCATAAATTGGTAAGTTCTTCTTTACAAGCGTATTTTTTTGTAAGAATTTATTGTTGATTCTTGTGATTTGAAATGAATAGATTTTTGACGAAATATAAGTCTTCTCAACCAAGTGCTAGTTTTAGAGACAATTCTTCGCGTTTTGTAGATAAGTTTGATTTGCAATCACTTAGATCGGATCCTGGAGAAAGAATATCCATTGATAAATATAACCCTAGAATACGAGATGAAGTGAGAAGACATTATAATCAACAAAGGTTCTTGTCAATCGGATATTAATGATAATGAATATCCTCAAACTAGATCCGGAACGAAAATGCGTTGATTTTGTAAGGCATGGTTAAGGGCTGATATTCTAGATAGTTTGAGTTATTTATTCAAAATTCTAAAATATTCTTGATAAAAAGTTGATTGTTCTTCCTTTAATTTTTTTTTTTAATTATAATTTCAATATTGGTTAAAGTGAAATAAAATAATAAAATGCACTATTTAAATTTTTTGGGGCCTCAAAGTTTTGGAGGCCTAAGCAAGGCGCTTTGCTAACCTTACCCTTAACCACTCCTAGCCTTACCCTTGAGGCCACTCTTAGTGGTGCCCCCTATCTTCAAATTTTGGGTACGCCTCTGTACATAACGTAGATTATTGTCATTCAATTTATATGTCACGTAAAAAAAAAAAAAAACCTGTTGATAAAGTTTATTATTAGACCTCCAATTTTATTGAAACAATCAATCGATTATATTCTCTCATTCAATCTTCTTAGGATAAGTAAGAAAATTCAAAAGATAACCGTTAAACTTAAAGGAATATATAGATTAGAGAATTACCTAGTCATATATATATATATATATATATGAATTAGTCAATCACAAGTGTCACCTTGATGCAGATCATAGTATAAAGCTATGAGAGTTTTGACCCAAAAAAAATAAAGGTATGAGAATAATACAGAGATAGAAAGAGACACAAACATAAGACGAAAAATTGAAGGGAATTGAATAATCAGCCGAACGCGTTTCTTTCATTGTTCACGACTCTCTGTTTGCTAACGCGGATAAGTCTCATTGTTACGTTACATATACGACATTCCAACGACCAAACCGTCAAATTTATTCATCTCTCTCAATTTACGTGACATTTTGCTAATTTTGAAATTTAATATTGACTGTAAATTTTTTTATACTTTTTATAAAATATTTTAATTATTGTGATTTATAGTTTCTTTTTTAGAAAATTTCCAAATATATAAAATTTATTTTAAAAAATTAAAGATATCACGCTCATATAAAATTTATTTTAAAAAATTAAAGATATCACGCTCAATTTCATGATCAAACGTAAACTATTTTACTCTCGAAATTTAAATTGTACCACATAAATTAATACATAGGGTATATTTTCTTGTCTTCAATTTATTTTTCTGAGTTTAATTTGATACATAGTTTTAAAAAATAAAGATATATTTTAACAAATCTTAAAATTTTAAATTAAAATATATGAAAAATATCAAAATATTTTTTATGTTATACCTATCATATAAAAAATTAAAATAAATTCAAATAGAGAAATTATTATTTTTAGCGTACCGCTTGTCTGTTTCCGTTTCATCAGCGTAACCTAAAAAGGACCCGTTTTGACTTTGCTTCTTTAAATTGGCCTCCCTCAGCAAACATTAATTATTTTATTAGTAAAAAATTTCGATTTCTTTTTGTTTAGAATAGAAAATTTCCTCTTTATTTTCTTTTATTTATTGGATTGGAAAATTTCGTTTGTAAATTGGAAACCATCTACTTCATTTCCTTTTTAGTTTGATATCTAACCTTCTATATCATAAAATCATACGTATTATTTAATTTTTCGTCTAATAGTGACATTTTTTTTCTTTTAAAGTATTATTATTATTTTTTTGGAAAATATTGGCTTTTTATGTGTTTGCAAAATATATATTTTTTGTTTTCCATCCAATATTTGGTACTTATATTGGAGCCAACGAAATCCAAATTTACGCTAGAAAGTTCCACATTGAGTCCAATATTCATATTGAAGCACGACTTAATCTAAATTCGCATTGAATAATCAAATCCAAAAGCTAGAATTAAAAATACATAGTACTTATCACTCCATCACAATTCTGATTAGTTTGCGAAATATTTAATTATTGACATATCATGTCATAACTTGTTGGGTGTCACACTTGATTTAGAAGTTGAATTGTAATTAGGAAAGAAATATGATAGGACACGCAGAATTCAATCACCTTTAAATCAATTTCTTAATTGTAAGTGCAATTTTGTTATGAAACGGTAAGTACTTTTATTCTTTAATTAAGGAATTTTGAATTTTGAATCTGATATATGAAATTGTTTTTAGTATGATCTTATTTTTTTAATGTGAAATTTTGGGATGAGAATTTCATTGGATTTCAATACATATAGAGACGGAGAAAAAAATTGAGGTTAATTTAAAATTTATAATTAGACAATAACGTTCAAGCTAGAAATTCCATAAAAGAACACAACTTTAATCAATGATTTTCAGGAAATGAAGACTTGACTTATCTAGAAGGAAACTTATATTCAATATATGAGAAGCTCTTAAAACTGCATTTCGGAAAAAGGACAATTTCAATAATTTAACTTTAACTTTTTCATGTTACTCATAATAAAATAAGTATATGCTCATAATGATTTATAACTTATTTAGTAAATAAAATTTAAAAAATCGATCTAAAAATTTGTGCCTATGAAAGTACTTTTTATATATATTGATATTAATATTGGTATATATAGAAGAACAATAATAGTTTACTTTTTTTTCCTTTTTAGAGCCCATTTGAATTGGCTTAAAAGTCGGTCAAACCTACTTTTAAGTCAGTTTTTTACTTTTGGAAGTGTTTGACAAATATAAAAAATAACTTAAAATAAGTCAAAAATGACTTAAAATAAGTTACGAAGTGTTTGACAAAGTAAAAAATGACTTAAAATAAATCAGAAACCAAAAGTAGGTCTCTCCCTACTTTTTATTTTTTGACTTAAAAGTTATTTCAATTTGACTTTTTATTTTTGACTTAAAAGCTACTTTTTTAAGTCAATCCAAACGGGCTCTTAGTCTGTCCCAAAAAATATCATCCTACTATAATTAAAAATAATTTAATTTTATAATTTTATTTATCCTTATTAAAATGATTTAGAATCAACAAATATCTAAAAATTATTTGAAATTAGAAACGTTAAAAGTTTTTCTAAAAAAATATCATGTCAAATCAAACGTAAAATTATAAGTTAGGGAGTAATATTATATTTAATAGATGTAGCAGGTTACGTTACGTGTGTTGTCCTTATTGTGTTCAACAACTCCACTTTGTGAATTTTCCTCCTCTTCTTCCTCCCTCGTCAACTCCCAACTCTAACAACTATATATACACACCAAAACATACGCACAAAACATCACAAAATTAACTAAATTTACATCTTTAATTTCAAAAGTTTCGTATCTTCATCTTTTATTTATTCAACATGAATAGCTACAACCAAAACAAGGCCCAAGGATCATCATATCCAGCACAGCAGCAGGCAAGTGCTTTTGTGGCACCACCACCCCCAGCTGGTTATCCAACTAGAGATGTACAAGGCGATTCATCTGTTCCAGTTACTACTCAATCCAGAGGCGATGGCTTCTGGAAAGGATGGTTAGTAATTCGATTCTTTACTTTTGTAGTTTTTTTCCATCTCTCCTATTTTTTTTTCAAGAAAATTAATAACTATTGCAAATATTTTTGCAGTCGATTTGCTGAATTAATTTTTTTTATTGATCTATATCTAAGAGTATTTGGCGTTAAAGATAAAATTTAAGACAATTTTTTTTTTTTTTACATGTTCTTAGTTTTTATGTATGGGAATCATTAAAGCTCAAAAGATTGAATTACCCGTTGGAACTCCTTTCTTTCCCAAAAAATAATTGGGGGAAAAATGAAAATTCCGTTAAAGAGATAATTTATTTACGTATTAATATTTTTTATGGTAAGTTATATATTATTTGATTATTAATTAGGAAATATATTATTTAGATATGAAATATTGTATTTAATTTACAATTTAAAAGTACATATATAAATTATGAGAAAATTTGTACTCCATTTGTCTCAATTGATTAACTTACTTTTCTTTTAGTGAGTCCCAAAAAAAGAATGAGGCATTTCTATATTAAGTAACAATTTAATTATAAAATGACTTTTACCCTTAATGAAATGATTTACAACCATATAAATTTCTGTCATTCATTTTAGATCACAAGTTTTATAAGTGTTCCTTTCTTTCTTAAACTTCATATCGAATCAAACTACCTCATATAAAATGAGACGGAGAAAATATCTTATTTTACCTCCAAATAAAAAATGAAATAATATCTACCTAACTATTATGTGCATTGTTAATATTGCCTAATTCTAATAAGCTATTAAATCTCTAAATATATATAAGGCTCCTTTTTGCCCTTTAAGTGGGTGGACCCAAATTTTATCTTTTGGGTGCAGAAACTTTGAATTAATTTGTTGACACACACAACAAAAAGAATAAAAACTATTGTCTCACCCAATTAATTTTTCCTTTTAGAAAAAAATTATTTTGTATCTAACACAATTGAGATCTTTCATGTCAACAAACCTATCTTGTATCACAAGATTTTAGTGGATAGAGCTTATTTCTTAGTCAAAACAAAATTAAAGTCAAACAATTTACAACAAAGTGAAATGAAGTATAATAAGGATATTAATGAAATGATCACATACAAATTATAAAGAAATCTTCATGTTCTCTTTTACTATTGGAATTACAAGTTGTGTCATTTTGGAATTGTTCTTTTAAATTTATTTCTTTCTTATTAAAAGTTAGCGCAATGGAAAAAAAAGTTGTTACTTATTGCATGCTTGGATTTGATTAGCTTCTTTTTTCTCACGATATAACGTTTTCTTTTTGTGGCTTGTTGCAGTTGTGCCGCCTTGTGTTGCTGTTGTGTCTTGGATGCTTGTTTCTGACAAGTGACGCCAATTTCCCTATGAGTGTATTTGCTTTTTATTCCTTGTAATAATGTTATGTTTTTTTTTATAATTTCTTGATGTAAAATTTATTTGGGATTTCATTTTACATTCCTTTTGATGTCATTCGTTAAACATGTGTTTTGAAATATTGTTTAATTAATTATCGTTCTTGGTTGTTTAGTGATTAACTTCTTGTCAATTGTTTTAATCGTTAGGTCATTGTTCTTATCTATTAATTCAATTATTTGACAAGAGGTTGGATAGGGACTAGTTAGGTATAGTGGATCAATTTGTCAAACGAAAATACGTAACGCATATTATATGCTTCAATTATATTTATGGTGACTATTTTTAGGGGTCGTGTGGTTGAGGCCATTTTTTGGGTAGTTTGGTAGAAATGATTGAAAAAAATAATGTACAAGTATAAACGTTATATCGAGACGTTATTATGTTTGACTAGAGATATTAGAATAAATTTTTAAAAAAGTGAGATAATGAGCTTTATACTAAAATCTTTGATAAATATCATTTTTTTAAGGAAAAAGGGTTAAAAATGCTCTTAAACTATGCAAAAGGAATAAAAATGCCCTTCGTTTATAGTTTGGTCCAAAAATGCTCTTGCCGTCAATACTGTGGTCCAAAATTCCCTTATTGTTATTTAATGGGTCAAAAATATTCATTTTCCAAATAAAATATATTATTTATTTTCTTTTTTAATACATTCTTTTTCTAATAATATTTTTTAAATTAACAAATATTTATCTTACTTCAATTCAGAAAAAAATAAAAAATGAAAATATTTCTTATTTTATTATAATTATTTTTTATGATGAATATACTATGATCTTATATATATGGCATATATTATATGTCGAATGGGTAAATGAAGTTATTCTATTTTAATTGATAAAATGAGATTAAGAAGAAAAAAAATTCTTACATTTTTATTTGTTAAAGTGATTTTAAAAGAAAGAAAACAAGAACAATGTTCTTTAATAATATGTTAATTAGGAAGAAGATATGTTTAAAAAGAAAAATAATATATTTATTCGGTAAATGACATTTTTGATCCATTTAGTAACTATAGGAGCATTTCTGAACCAAAGTATTGACTGCAAGTGCATTTTTGAACCACAGTATCAACGGCAAGGGCTTTTTTGAGCCAAACTATAAACGGAGGGCATTTTTATTCCTTTCATATAGTTTAAGGAATTTTTGACCCTTTTCCCTTGTTTTAATTAGAAATTACCCATATTCAAAATACAATTTCACAAACATTCCATTCCATACGACTAGTTTTGGAGGGAGTGGGAGATGGGGGAGGGTTCGCCTTTTGAATCAAATAAAATAAGTAGTTGGAGTGACCAATTATATGTAATGTTCGGTTAGTTTTAAAGAAATATTAATCTTATATAGCATTTGGCTGGCGGTTCTAGATAATAAGCTAACTAGTAAGTTAGGGAATGCAAACATATTATTTCATGAGACATAAAATAAGAAATAAGAATAAGTGTATTAACAATACATGAACTAAAATATTTTATAATATAAATTGATCGTAAAGTAAGTAATTTTTACATAAAGATCGATCCTATAAATCACCGCATAACAGATTATTACTTACTAGTTTTTTTAATTTTTTTTTTATTAAATCGTAGAATCTACGCTACTATTGTTTATTTGGTTCGACATTTTATAGAATAATAACCTCATTTTCACATACTTTATATTATTTTGGAAAACACTACCCGCAAGGGAAAGCATATCTGTAAAATTATTTAAACATGTCAATACAACTCTTTTCTAATTCTACAATCCAACATAGAGACATAAAGTACGAGAACAAAAGTATATATGTTATTCCCCTACTTTTTGGGTGGATAGTTTTGAACAAAAGTGTATATATATGTTATTTATGTATTAATATTAAATGAGTGATAATATAGTTGAAGGTGTCCATTTAAGTACAAAGGAAGAAGTGTTGGGGTTTTGCCCTGATTTTCTTATCATAATTTAAGATTTATTTTTCCTCAAAGAAAAGACAAAACATTACCATAAATGTTTTTACTTTTCCTAAAAGGAAAATATAATATTCTTTCATATTTGGTTTATTCTCTCCTTTTAGGACTCCTTTTCTAGTAAGAAAAGGTTTTGGAGTAGCTAGTTCTTTTCTAGTAGGAAAGGTTTTAGGACTCTATAAATATAAGTTTGTTTCTTCTAACACGAAAACAATAAGAACATCCACAATGTAGTCGTTTAGAGACTTTTTTTTATGGGGAGATTTATTCTCTCTAAAGTTTCAATGTTTTTTTTTATATTAGTTTTGATATAATAATATTTTGATTTTTAGTATAGGTTTTTGTTATCTGATTTATCAACTATATGATTTGCAAATTGTAAGCTTCCGCATGACGCCCTAATTATTCTTCATAACCCAACAAGTGGTATCAGAGCACATGGTTCAAAGATCCAATGATCCAATGATCCAATGGTTCAACAAGATTGAGGACAGGTTGAACAAGTGGTATCAGAGCACATGGTTCAAAGATCCGATGGTTCAATGATCTAATGCTTCAACGAGGTTGAAGAAAGGCTCAAGATGGTTTCAAATCAATTTGTAATCAACGTGATGATAATGAAGATTTTTGTGCTACTACATGTGGAGAAAATTTTCAAATATATTTTCAACAATATCCTGCTGCTCCCTCCTTTAAAACAAAATCAATTTTCAACTCATGCTTATTTTATAGCATGGGCTCCAACTTTCAAGCTCTACAAACTTAAATGCTCGGGCTCCACTTTTAACTCATGTATCTTTACGTTTAACACATGAGCTCCACTTTTAACTCATGCACCTTACTTTTAACGCATGAGCTCCACTTTCAACTCATGCATATTACTTTTAACGCATGAGCTCCACTTTCAACCCTGTTCATCACTTTTAACACGAGGCTCCAAGTTTTAACCCATATCAATTTTAAATCATGGTAAGCAGCAGTGATACATGAAGATTGTGTGAAGAAAGAGGATCAAGATTATTATGCTAGAAAATTCAAGCCAAAAGAGGAGAAGTGTTGGGGTTTTGCCCTGATTTTCTTACCATAATTTAAGATTTATTTTTCCTTAAAGAAAAGACAAAACATTACCATAAATGTTTTTACTTTTCCTAAAAGGAATATATAATATTCTTTCATATTTGGTTTATTCTCTCCTTTTAGGACTCCTTTTCTAGTAAGAAAAGGTTTTGGAGTAGCTAGTTCTTTTCTAGTAGGAAAGGTTTTAGGACTCTATAAATATAGGTTTGTTTCTTCTAACACGAAAACAA
>JAJOOO010018632.1:0-19066 GCA_029582685.1 Solanum piurae | reverse complement strand
TGATAAATGTATTATCCATCAATAAAACTTGTATTATATGTGAATAATAAATTGTTCTTTGTAATATGAATTAAAAATGTATTATACATGTATTAAAAGTGATCAAGTGAAAAAAAAATGTTATTGCTATAAATGGTAAATATTTTTTATTTATAGTATATTTATGTAAGTTTCCCTTGAAGGAATCGAGTTGAAATAGTTAGAGCCCATAATGAGAAAGAAGCCCAAACAAAAAAAAACATGGCCCAGGCGATGAAAGTGCTACTAGTGTTAGATGGGCTTCCGGCTTTCTTTATTGGTTATGTATACAATATCGATATATTACATATACATGTGATTATTTTAGTGAAAAACATCATCCGTAAAAGTAAGAAAAATAACTTCCCTAGGACGCAAAAGTCATTTTCAAGAATCCGCTCTCCCAACGTCATTTTCAAACTCACCGGGCCTATCTTCTGTTGGCACATGGACTTTGATTTATTACTGGGCCATTGCGGTTATAGGCCCAATTCTTCACTTTTGTTTGAAAAGAGAACCCACTAGTTAGAGTTATATCTAGGATAAACTACATTATTAGACATGCATCACTATTGTATATACTAACATTATCTTTACTTTCAAACAATTACATATATTACCACTTTTACTATTTTATACCATATATTAATATCTTATTTGAAGATACAATAGATACCCACATCCCTTAAAATTAGGATTTATTAATTATCTGTTTAATTAACTCTTTCACTCCAAATCAGCCACTATCTCTTAATTCTCCCCTCCCATATTTATCACTCAATTATGGCTCCTTTCTGATTCAAGAATTTCACCGTACAATTTCATTCCAACAATAACTAATCTACTCTCTTCTTCTCAAGATATCATCACCATGGCCGACAAATTCTCTTGAACTCAAATATTATTATGTATTGTTCATTTATAACGAGAACAAATCAAAGTAACTGCTACAGAGTTCTATTTTTTATGTACCAATATTACTTTGATATAGCCCTTGAAACATGTGTATCCAATAATTAGTAATCTTAATTAAGATCTGAGTTGTATTTTTAGTAATGGGGTATCTGAATATGTATATGTATCCACCATTAAATTTCAAATACATGATTTTTAACAACACGATGATATTAATGATACGATAGATACTCTACAGTCGTAATGTGTTCCTAAATTCATGTGTTTCAGCTACATTTCATATTTAGATACACATAATTAAATGTATATGCTTATTATGTATTCGAGATACATGTTATTAGATATAACGTATGAAATTTAGATACACATAATTAGATGTATATGGTTCTTCTTTTTGTATATTCCATATTTAGATACACATAATTAGATGTATATGCTTACTATGTATTCGAGATACATGTTTTTGGATATAACATATGCAATTGATACTTGATACATCAAATTAATACTAGATACATAGAAAAGATACATTAAATTAATATTAGATATATATATAAATAGATACATAAAATTAATACTAGATACATATAACAAATACATGAAATTAATGCTAGATACTTCTATGATACATATGAGTGTACTTGTATGACACTCATGTATCTAAGTGTTTAGTTTGTTGGATACATCATATATTGATAATAGATACATCAATTAATGGATTTATTATTTTAAGAGTAATAACTTGATATTAATCAATTACGTTACCAACATATACATGTTTTTATCTTATATTAATAAAATTAATGAATTTACTATTTCAAAGAATAATAAAATGAAATTAATTATCTATGTATTTTGAAAATCTTCAATTACTCCTCTAATTAAGGAAATCAGTTACAACCAATTAATTTAAATAAATAAATTTTGTATCTCAATTTTAAAATTCGGCAAATATATGTATCTCATGGATTTAGACTCATGTATCCTAAGCATGAAATATGGTAGAAGAACTAATCTTTGAAACTATTGAGAATCTTAGTAATTAGGATCCAAACTAGTGAGATTTATGTAGTTTGCCCTAGGACTAGCTCACATCATCTTGATTCTTGAATCCCACTAGTTAGAGTTATATCTTTGTTAGTACTATGTATTTTCTAATTTTTATTTTTTTAAATTTGGTACCAAAATAATTCAAGCAATCATCACAAATCATCCTTCCTTTAATTTCTAGAGAAATCTGTGAAAATATATTAAAGTTAGTGGAGAATAATTTCAAACTTTCGGATTATAAATTAGTTTCGATTAAACTTTAAATTATATTATGAGAAAAGTGCCAAAAGTCATAAAGAAGGCACAAAATAAGAAACTAGCATAAACTGCTATCGTATCTCGCATTCGTAGGTCACCTTCAAAGGTCATCATTCATAAAGCAAAACATTAACCTATACTTGTACATTTAAACCTTCCTCCTTGAAATTTAACGTTATAAGATAAATTTTTTATTAGCCGATTATACATCCACCACCGATAACAATTAGAAGTACGTAAACATTCCGACTTAAGATACCTCTTGATCGAGGTCTATATCGTAGATTGTAGAACCCATCTCGTTCTTGGGATTATAATTATTCCTTTAATTTATCTTTCCTTTTTGGTTTAATTATCTGATTTTGACTCGTGTCACCTATGATACATTTATGGAAAAAGCTTTTTCTATTGTTAGTTTTTTTATTCTCAATGCTCAAACATGATATTTCTGATTAAGTATGAAAAGATCAGCATCTATTAATTCTACCACATATTAGATGATTGTGTTGTGTCAATCCGTTAACATGTCATATCACTTTGCTTAGTGTTTAGGTTACTTCAAATCATAAGGCGCTTTTGTTTCTAGAGAAATATATGCATCAAATTAGGGGATCCCACTGTCACCTAATTAAGTCACTATTAATCAATCTCTTTAATTTCTCCCTAGCCTTCCAATGGATTATCTACAGATGGCATTTTCAGTTAAACATAACACAGTTTCCTTTTTTTTTAAATTACTATTAGGTTAACTTATCTAGGTCTTTTTACGACCAGCTTTGAAACCCTCCGTGGACGTTTGACCATGTTTTATCATGAGATTTGAAAAATTGCAGTTGTTTTTGACTTTTTGTGAGTAATTTGGAGTGGGAAAAAATCAACACTTTTTTATTGTTTTTCAAATTCTCATACGAATTTCTTAAGAACTTGTACACTTTTTTGTTTGTTTACACATTTTCGTAAATTTCTTAATACAAATACAAAATCCCGCTTAAAGTTATTGAATTCAAATGTATCCTTAGATAGCTTGCTAGCTCCACGCACGTCTAGACTTAATAATTCATGAATGGGGAAAAGAGGAAAAAACAAGGTCAAAAAGGAAAAGAAGTTGTAATAGAAGTGGATCATAGTAGACCACTTGCTCCATATTAGGTAGTCACTTGTGAGGAAATGGTGAAACCACTTGAGGTGCAACCAAGGAAGAAAGAGCCTTTTTGAATTTGTAGGCTTAATGGACATAAGCCAACTAAAGAAAGTGACATACTGAAACAAGCTCTAGTTGTGTTAGGTCTCTAAGGCTAAAGTTTGTCACAGCTTGCAACCAAAAGTTAATCCCTTTTTATTTGACCAAGCTTCTAGGAAATTTAAAGTACTTTTTAATTTTTTAAAAAGGTGCTTATTTTAGATTGTTGAGATATTTGGTTTTTGGAGTATTGTTTTATTCTTTTGAATAATAGTAGAAATTATTTTTACAAATTGATAATAGCAATCTTTCTTCAGAAATATTTCTAAAGCACTTGTTTTAAGTACAAATTATTGCTCTAATAATGATAATAATGTACTTTTCAAATTGATTAGACAATAACACAAATTGTAACACAAATTGTTCGTCTCCAAAAATATCTTCCTGAAAATCATTTTTGATAAAACAATTATTTTTTCAAAATAGACATATATTGAAAGTTTGAACAAACAAGTTATTCTTCTCCATCGACATCGCAAACATAAAATGGTATAGATAGTTACATTTTCATAAAATTATTGTTTCGTTGAGGCTTCACATATTAACTAACTCTTCTCTCTCCTTCTCTTATGGAGAAAGATTTATGATTTAAATTTAATAAATTTTAACTTTTAAAATTATTAGCATTGAACACATAGTATATGATATTAATATTTTGATATATATATATATATATATATATGTTTTGTGTCGAAAATATAAAGAATCGTCCTTGCCCTCAACCTAACCCACAAGGGGAAAAGGAAAATAAGAGAGGGACAAGAAAAAATAATCTAAGATTACTTTATTCTTCTCCAAAGAGGAAAACTAAAAAAAAAAAAAGAAGGGTGTAGTACAATTACATATTAAGACAGGGAGCATGGTGTGCTCTCTCCTTTTTCTTTCTTTTCAATTACCCTTTTTCTCTCTCTTTTTCTTTTTGGGTGTTGATGTGTTAGCCTTTTGTGAGAAGAGGACCTTTTTAGTCTCCATGTGCCTCATGACCCATGGGGTAGTGGGATCTATATATCTCCCACCAAAGACAAAATACCCTAAAAAGTATTGGGCATTTTTCACCACCAAAGAACCTTTTTTTTTTTTTTTTTTGTTGATGTGTGTGGAATCATCATAATATGGTGCTTGACAAGTTTACATTACACATCTTTGAAATTTTGTGTTTGTTTGTTGATACTCTAAGGTGTCTAGTGGGATTTGTCACCACTTGGGAGCATAAAGCGATGGGAATTCTGTGCTTCCACTGGTGATGGAGCATTCCCAGGATGAAAAACAAACAAAAAGTAACAATCAGAAAGAAAAAATAAAAAAAGGATTCATAAGTGGTAACATGTCACACACACTTGAAAAAGAATAAAAGATAAAACACAAAAGAGTGTACGTGTGTATTTTATTTACAACCTAAAAAAAAGCAGCTTCTTTTGAATAGAGACATATGCTTTGCTAGCTAGGAAGGATGTGCGAAGAGGGGGGATTGTCGAGAGATGTGGTGGGATGAATGAAATATCTCTATCTTTAACTAGAGATTTTGAGTCTGAGCATTGGGAATGAAGAAATATATGTGCTTCACCCTTATATGAGTTATACAATGTGAATTTGAATAGAAGTTTTCATCAATTGTCTCTTTTGGTCAGTTGTTTTGTACATGACCCTCTATTTCTTTCTTTTACAACTTCTCAATCTTTTAGATCACGGTTTAAAGATCACTCTTGAACAAACTAAATTTTATATTTGTGTAGATGATAGTCTAATTTTTTTGTAGTTCTAAGGGCTATTTGCACAACTTTTTCAAATAGAAACAAAATCAGCCTAAAAAGAATATTGCATAATTAACTACAAATAATAGGATTAGTTCAAATACTACATAGTTATTTCTAGATATCCACAATGGCTATGATTAAATTTAAATTTTCTCAAATGAAATTAACTAGCTAGCTGAAATCAGAAATTTCTGATTAAGAGTGAAGTAACCTATTGATCTACCACCAATTTAAAACACATCACACACTGAAAAAAGAATAAAAGATAAAATACAAAAGAGTGTACTCTTTGTGTGTGCTTTTTATTTACAACCTAAAAAAACAGCTTCTTTTTAATTGACATATGCTTTGCTTGGAAGGATGTGTGAAGAGATGGGGGAATTGTCAAGTGGTGGGACGAATGAAATATCTTTATTTTTTAATTAGAGATTTTGATTTTGAGCATTGGAATAGAGAGAAATTTCTACGCTTCACCCTTAAATGGGTACACGATGTGAATTTGAATAGAAGTTTTCATCGATTGTCCCTTTTGGTCAGTTGTTTAGTACATGACCCTCTATTTTTTTTTTTTTTTTTTTTTTTTTTTTACAACTTCTCAATCTTTTAGACTACGATTTAAAGATCACTCTTGAGCAAACTGAATTTTTTATTTGCATAGACGGTAGTTTAAATTTCTCGTAGTTCTAAGGGATATTTGCACAATTTTTACAAATAGAAACAAAATCAGCCTAAGAGAATATTGCACAATTAACCGCGAATTAAAATTAATAGGGCCAATAAGTTCAAATACTACACAGTTATTTCTTGATATTCATAATAAACTACGACTAAATTCAATATTTCTCTAATATATTAGCTAGCTAGCTGATATCAAAAACCTCTAATTAAGGATAAAAAAAAAACTTATTAGTTTGCCATCAATTTAAAACAAAAAAAGAGTGAGAAATATATTAATGGGAATTTTTCTTCTTCTTATTCTTCAAATATTTATGTATATAGAGCATTTAGTTCCATGAAAAATATATGTGGAAATAAATAGTTACTTATATATTATGATTAATGAGAAAAAGAAAGTGAAAAGGGGAAGGCAACAAAGGCTAATGATGAATAGATGAAGGAAGGATGGGTCCAAGTAATTGTGGGAATCTTTTGTATTATCTTTTTAAGGCTTTAAGGAGGAGATGATTTATGATAAGTCAAGAAACAGACCATGTGAGTGGGGTGACTTACCTTTACTTCCAAAAAGAGAAGTTTCTCTGGGAGACTCCAAAAGTCAAAGCATCAAATCTAAATTCTAAAAACATACTCAAAAAGCTCCTTTATAAAAGAACCAAAACGTGCAATTATACGTATTAATTCAAACTATATATTAAGTGAAAAATAATACTTTAATTTGTAATCATCACATTCACCATCCTCAAGGTGATCATCATTTTGGAACCTAATAACTTGTACATCTAATATATTCTCTTTTCCTCCTTCTACTTCTTCTTCTTCTCTCTCTCTTCTATATACAAATATATATATGTCATGGCCTTAATGGACAAAAGAAAAAGGGGTTATGTATTTTAATAAGATATTGAAGTAAAAGTGAGTATATTTTGAACATGTCAAAGCTTGTAATTACTTGATAAAGTCCTCAAACAAGGATATAAATATTTCATTATTATTTAATATAAGAATGTACTATTTTAATGAAATCAGTATAATAACAGCAAGACAGCTGAAGAGAGAATAACGTAGATAAAAATCAATCTCTTTCTAAATTTGGACATGTTAAAATTGATTACGTTTATAAAGAGACGGGTTAAAATTACTCTTGGGCTGAAATAGATTGAACTAAAAAGTGGATCATTACTTAATCCAGCGTCTAATGATTACTAAATTTTAATTTCTTTGTTTGTTCTTTTATGAAAGAAAATTCTATATTATGATGGTATATAACACATCATACAAATAAAGATAAATTATAATTCAATGTCAATTGATCATCTAATTTACAAAATATATACACAATGTATAAATAGTATTATTATGTACTTAATAAACATATAATATACATAGTATATACATATTCATACACAATATATACAACCAACGTGTATAGGTAGTACATGCTTCAGCTATGAATTGGTAAACTTGATGAACGAAGTTACATAAGTTTTCCTATAAACAAATAATCTTATTGAAAATATTTTGACAAATTTTTCTCAAAAGTCAATTTAAACTACATATATGTTTGACTTTTAGATGACTTGAAATAGATAGGTCAAAATAACCCACTCAAACTTGAACTGGTTGAATGGATCAGCCAAAATAATATGTCCAAATATAAATAAATTGACGGGTCAGATTTTTATAAACTAATTTTATCACTTCTAAAGGGTAACCTAATCGCGTCCATATCAGATAATATATATATTAGTATTTTAAAAAAAAAGTGAAAACCTCATGACTAGTGACAATATAACAAGAAATAACTACTTCTAAGAACTTCATTGATTCCCGGTTCATCTCTAATACAATTTCTTTCCATTAATTAATTATGATAAAGACTTGTTAAAATTGTTGATAAACAACATTACAATTGAACACTCAAATTATATAGAAATGGATAAGTATTCTGACTATTTAAGAAGATATTTATTATTCTATTATTAGAAACTAGAAAGTGATGTGTGGATGAGTTTTTTTTTTTAAAAAAATGCAAGCATCTTTTCTTATATTGTCAAATACGTTTAGTAACAATTATTTGTATTTTCGTTTTGTTCAATTAGATACACACACATAATTTCTTAGTTTCTTTATTTAAGTGAAAAATACAGAATCACATAGGAATTAATTTGTTTTGTTGAAATTACTAGTGACAAAATATTCATTTTAGAGCAAACTAATAAATAAAAGTTCTCTACAAAGCACCTAACAAATTAATACTAACACACACTTAAAAAAAATGTTGGATGCGGAAAAAGTAAAAAATATAGACTTTATATATGACTCTTCATACGTTTAATCCATGGTTAGCAACTTTAGCATGAGATTTTTCTAGCCAAAGTTGTAATTTCCTTTTCAAAATCTCTTTGCTTTAACTATAGTTAGAATCTGTATTAAATGAAGGATAAGGAACAAACACCCCTAGACTATGACCAAAATCCCAGAGACACACTTTAACTAAACTAAGATCCTATTATCCTCTCGAACTCATTTTTTTTTAACTTTGTACACCTTTTGGCTTACGTGGCACACTCCGTGACTCCACGTAGTTGAAGCGCGTGAGAGATGTTTGGATGTCACGTAAGCCAAAAAACTGTACAAAATTACAAAAGAAATGGGTTCGAGGGGGTAATCCTTAGTTTAGTTAAAGTGTGTCTCTGGAATTTCGGTCATAGTCTAGCTAGGGGTACGTGCACTATATCCCTTCAATGAATAAAATCTACATCTTTAAAATATTAAATAGGATAATTGTCACTCATCCAAACGAATACTTGCACAATGAAGAGAAACTCTAATGGGAGGATATGGGTCCAAATTTTACTATCAAATTAGGGGTGACAATGAAAATATATCCCATCCTAATTAGCGTATTAATGATTCACATATTTATTAACTTTAACTTATTTTAATTTGTTTCAACTCGGTACAATCCACCAATTTGACAACCCTAGTTATACTAGCACCACCAACATAACTTTCTTTATAATCACAATTAAAAGCATCAATATATAAAAATATAACTCGTCCAACTCATTCAAATTTAAATGGGTTAATGATCCTCTATATTATTGATTCATCACATAACGATTTGGCACCCTAATCACAATAGCACCACCAACAGAACGGTCTTTCATGATCATAACTAGGGGCAGTGCGAATTTATGTGTAAAAAATGGGTCACCCGAACCCGTGGTCATCCGACTTAACTCGATATATTACTTGTATAATTATTAAAGAACATATTAAATAAACACTTGTGGAACTCATTCTTAAAGTTGTTGGATGGTTCACTGGTTTGACAGCCAGATTTTAACACCAAGGTCCTGAGTTCATCCCAGCCAGCCACAATTCACTTTAATATTTTTTAGTAATAATAACACTCGTTTTTTCAAAAAAAATAAACGAAAATTCTAAAGCAATGGTGCACCCGTTTTCTTGAAATCCTGGATTCGCCTCTGACTAGGGGTGACAACAATGAAAATATAACTCGTCCAAGTTAATGTGTTAATCCACATATTTATTGATAACTCATTTTTATTTTGACTCGTTTAAATTTGCAAATATAGCCTATTTATTTGACACTCGTAATCACTATAACACTCACAATTAGGAGCGCCAATGAAAATAGGATCCACTCAACCCAAGTCAACGTGTTCATATTTATTAACTCAATTTATTTTGATTATTTATTTAAAACACGTTCATTTAATACCCCTAATTATAACAATAACACTACCAACTTAATGTTCACTTTTCTAATGTACCTTTTGTATTAAAAAAACATGCATCATGACTTGCTCACTAATTGCTACCAAAAAATGATATAAAAAATATTGAGAAGACCTTTGCCTAATGTAGTGCTTAATGTTATCCACTTCTGGAAGATTTCATTTTAATGACATAACATGCCTCAAGTTTTATACTTCTGTCATATAGCCCTTAGTTTATTATTGATGAAAATCAGAATATTGTATAATTGGAATTTTCTATCACGAATTTAGTATTTGTTTTTTACTAATAATAGGTGAAATAATTGGAAAATAAGTTAATGGCTAGAAATGAATCAAAATAATTGATGAGAAAATAGCATATTTATTTATGAATTGAAAGATTCTTTATTGTTGCCTCCTTTGGTAACAGTTAGAAGGATAAGCTGTCTTTATTTGCAATTTACAAAGAAAACGAATTAGGAAGGTGGCCATTGTCTTTGCCTAATTATTTTTGTTATTTTCTATTTGATTTAATTCTGTAGAATGCACAGTACGTGGATAAACAAATTGCCACGCACTAAAATATTACTCCTATATAATATATGTGACAAATATATCAAATCACTCTTTTTCTATATGTGAGACATATGCCCTGCGATAGAGATGTCTTTTTGTTTTAGATAAGTTTGTTTCATCATCTCATAGAATAAATCCCATTCGAATTATCTAGAAAGAAAAAAATAGACGTGGAACCGTATCCAAATTCATAAAAACAGATTGAAGATTTAAAGTTTACGAATTTTTAAACATATTTACCGCAATAGAATTGAATCCTCATTAAGGAGGGCAACAACAAAAGTCCATCATCAAATTAGAAATACATAAGAATATCTACACATAAAATTTAAAAAGGTATCTTCAGCCTATTTAATTGTAAACCTTAATAAATTATTTTTAATTTAGACCAATATTTTAATAATAATAATAATAATATTCAATTATTAGTTTGCTACATATATATGTGCAAGTTCTTCTGTTAAAATTCCCACAAGTTCTTCCGCTATATACAGTTCGAAGCACTTATTGTGTAAAGTATTTTGAACGACATATCGGAGAATCGTTGTTAAGATTTTTTTTTAAAAAATTTGTAAATATGTTACCAAAATCAATCAATCATAACTATCATATACTCTCTCCGTTCCTTTTTAGTTTTCATGTTGCACATACTTTTAAATTAAAAATTTAGACATTCAAAAACAATACAAAAAATATTATAAATTACAATTTTTTACGTATCAATATGATAAAAAAATACTTTATAAAATATTGATCAAAATTCTTATTGTTTTGTTCTTAAAAAAAGAAACCTTAACAGCTCAAAAGAAACGGAGGAGGGAGTATCTCTCATGGTGCCATAACATGGAGAGAAATTATAGAGGACTTTATCATTGTATTGGATAAAGCTTAATTGTTTTATTGTTATTAAAATATATTTTTATCATGTTATAGTTAACATTTGATGAATTTACTACCATAATAGGTAAAAATTCAATTATTTTAACAATATAAATTTTATCTTTTGAGTTTAATGACGGAATCAAAGTTTTTAATAAGAAAATTTTAAATATAAAAATAATACATATGGATACAAATGTAAATTGGATAGGTTAATTGAGTTAAATTTGTACGAGTCAAACATATTGAGTAATATACATATGAATAGGTTATTGATTTTGTCCAAAAGATACTATCACTAAAATGGACTAAAAGATCCACTCTCCCAAATGTGGGATTATTAGAGATCCTACTCCTATTTGGTAAATTTAATTTGGTGTTTGTACAAATTAAATAGATGAATTTCATGTGTTCACATAAAAAAAATATTCTAATTTTAATTGTTTTATATATATATATTTATAGGTATAACTATAGGTTAAAAATGAAATATGTTAATGTAACGACCTGATTTCGTCGTTAGGGAAAAGTCAATGTGGAAAGAATTGGAGTCAAAAAACTATTGGTAGGAACTTAGGATTTCCCAATCTAGTCCAGATTTGGACGAAATCGGAGTCAGTTAGGTCTAGGGAACTATGGTAACAATTGGGTGATCTAATTATGATTTTGATCACATGAGTAGATAACTATGACGTTAAGAAACCCGTACAACTTTACAAAATTGAATTCGGGTGAGTAGAACTCCCGAAACTGATCTTAGCGTGAACGGGTAGTTCCTGAATGTCGTTGGTTGAAGGTGTGTTGTGAAATGAGAGTATTGGAATTATTGAATCTACTCATTGTTCCGTGCAAGCCGCTATGGCAGGAATTTTTGCCACCACGGCCGGGCCGCTGTAGCGAGGCGAGTACCGTTGTGGCGGGACAGACGCGACTTAAGTCAGAAATAAAACCCCAAAAATATTTTATTCTGTAATTTTTGACTTTGAGAGCTAGGAGACGACCTCAGGCGAGTTCTTGACCATTTTTCACCATTCTTGAGGCTAAAGGTAAGGTTTGCACTCCCCGAATTCGTTTTTTGATCCGTAGAATGTAAATTCATAGGTAATTATCGATGGGGGAAGGTTTTGATCTGGAAATTATGGTGGAAAAAAACCTAATTTGGGATATTGGGATCATGGGTTTGGTCTTGGGTTATTGAATTTGTTATAATCCGGATAATTAGACCTTTGATTGTTGATCCTTGCGTATATTAATTGTTGTAGACCTAGAACAAGCAAAAATAATCCGGAAAGTGAAGATTCAAGTGCCTTAGGGGATTCAAGCTTGGATTCCAGGTAGGTGATGGTTGTGATTTCATGTTGGTGTGATATATGTTTGCAATTACTACATTATGATGCATGTATGTATGCGAATGTTGCGTTATTGATCACACTACTCGTAAATAATGTTGATTGAATAATTGTATGCCATGAAATCATGAATTGATTGTATGATTATGAGAATGTACATTGTGATTATGATTGTGGCTTGTTGAATGGATCAGGTACTATATTTTGACACACTAACTGAGATCGGTTGCCACGTTTCGGCATAATAATGGGATCGGTTGCCACATTCTGGCATAAACATTGGATCGGGTACCACGTTTTGGTATGCTAACAGTTTGAGTTTGGGTTCCATGAGAGGACCATTGAATTGGGTTCCATGAGAGAATCATTGACTTGACATAACCTTATATCTTGATAATTGTGAAATTGTGCGTTGTTCGTAAGTGATGACTAATATTCACTACTAAAAAACTGCCAAAAAACGACGGACTGCGTCGCTTTTTTGGTCAAAATCGACGGAAATGTGACGCAGTCATATTCGTCGCTTTTCAAAAAGTGACGGACTGCGTCACTTCTTTTATATTTTCATTTATTTTTTATTTCCGATAAGCGACGCAATACGTTGTTTTTCTGTAAATTAATATTTTAAAAATTCCATCAAAGCGACGGACTAAAGGACTCTGTCCGTCGCCTTTTTGGGTTTATTTGAAAAAAATAATGCAAAAAAGCGATAGACAAAATCACCATGTCCGTCACTTTTTTCTGCAATTTTTTGACAGCAGAAACTGGCAGTTTTTCTGCTGCCCACCTGTAAATATAAATCAATCAATTCAATTCAATTCATATTCAACCAGCCCAACAAACAATATAATGTAAACACACAACATATACAACATCAAACTTAAATCAATCTTCAAAACTAAACAAATCACAATACAAAAACTTATAAAGTGTTTCAAAATGTGTTTCAATAGAGACCTAAACTAGGGAGTGGCATCTACAAAATCATCATCCCCTTCCTCACTGTCGTCGTCGGTGTCCTCGGGAGCCGAAGCAGTAGGTTTCAGCACCTGTTCTTTGATTTGTTGAATGGTCGCACTCATGCTTTATTGTTCAGCTACTCTTCTCCGCTCCGACTCTGCCAGTGTTGATGTAAGCTATGCTATTTGAGCCGACATAGCAGCAATCTGAACACCGTCAAGTGCCTCAGCTTGACGTGAAGATCTAATACCTTCTAAGTCTGACTGGAATTTTCTTACATCGTTTCGAGAGCCTCGACCATAGACTCTACCCTTGTGTGTCCCCCCTACCACTTTCTCTGTCCAAATTTTGGTAGACAGTTCAAGTGTCATTTGGACCGAACTATCTAGATTCTCAGTGACGTACTGATGAAACTCATTCTGCATATTAAATAAAAAAATTGACATCAATTTATATACATATCATAAATATAATCACTATTAATATATATTATTCATATTAAATAACTTACAGAGGTTCGTTCGACCCTTTCTTCAACCCACACATCCGGATCCGACTCATTTTCTTTCTTCTTCACATGAGTCTTATTGAAAACCTCCGGTTCAATGGGAGTGCGCCCCAATTCTTTTTCCTATAAATAAAAATTGAAATTTATAACGATATATATGAATCAACTAATTATTTATTTAAAAGTTTGAATTAGAACTTACCACCTGTCTTGTAATTGTTCCAACTCTCTTTGCACCTCTGGTGTGCAACGAGCCACCCTTAAAACTGCCTCTAGCCTTTTTGGCTTGTTCGGAAATTGCCTTAAACTTTTATGTGTTTCAATATGCACGCAAATTATCAAAAACACGAGGCAACATCCAACCCAAACGTTAATAAGTATCCCAAACTTTCTTTAGCCAGCTAGACAGTCTCGCGGATGCCTTTCTCTCAAATGTGGTCGCAATGACCAAATTGTACCTGGACTCCCAAGTACACAAAGTTTGAAAACAAAATTGAATAGCGTTAATTAGATCGATAGTAAAAAAACAAGTAAAGTATACTAAAATTATTAAACTTAACTAAAAAATATATACCTTAAATTCATTAAACATCGCATGGCTATACTATTTGAAATCTCGCTCCAAGAGTGATAAGCCTGTGTGTAAAGTCTTCTAACACAGTCTTTTAAATCCCGGGCAGCATCCTTTGCAGGATGCCACCTGCAAAACCCATAATAAATATGTTAGTTCATGAATAATATATTAAAAGTATAAGAAATAAATAAAATAAACTAACAAATAGATAACAAAACAAACTTACGATGATCCATCCGGCTCAATCATGACTATACCAGGTCTGTCCTTCTGGCCAGGAGCTAGAGCAGGCATCATAGCATCTGGTGTAGCACTAAGTGACGTTGTAGATGAAGGTGATACACTAGGATGCACAAAACGCTGAGTCAATGGAGGCGTACCGGCCATAGCATCCGACTGCTCGCTACTAGAATCTTCAAGCCTCATGGAAGATAACTGAGGAGATGTACCTGTGAGAGATGGAGTATCATATGATATCCTATCTGTCGGTAAGGGTCGTGGTCGACGAATAGCCTGTAAAGGTAGGTCTTTATAGCGCCGTGGAGGCAATGCATGTGAAGTAAAAAAAGCAACGACTAGTCGATGGTAATTAGGATAATATTGCCGAGTATCCGTCGTATCAAACGGAACAGTATATAAATGAGTATCATGACTGATGCACTTTAGCGCAGAAGAAATAGATCCTGGAATATCCTAAGGATCTATGGGTCTTCTAACTAACTTTTTCTTTTTAGCCTTATTAGTCTGGCTAACTCCAAGATGCTCGCGATGTCTATCACTGTCACCGCCTGATGACATCTGTATGCAAATTTACATGTATAATATATAAAATTCATAAATTAAATAAAATTAGAAAAATAAATTAACTTACATATACTAACTTTCATTCTACTACTATTCGTCCTCGCTTGTTTCAATTTCATCATCCTCCAATTCTTCCTCCTCAGTTGTTTCATTTTCATTATCGTCCCATTTTTCATCATCAAATGATTCATTTTCCTCATTCTCGAATATTTCTTCCTCAACATTCAGTATCTCATCATCAGATACTTCTTCTAATAAGTGTTGAGGATGTTGTAGTGTGGTTTCCAATCAATATCAACTTGTTGATGAACAATTGCAACATCATTTTGATACGCCACATCTAAGACATTGTTAATTTCAATTCTTCCCACATGCTTACTTTTTATAGCAACCCACAAATCAGTTTTGTCTCTACGCAATGGCTATAGAGCATAATACACTTGTTTAATATTTTGTGCAATAATAAAAGGATCATAACTTCTATATATCCTGGTGTGCTTAACTTCAATTATATTATGCTGATGGTCCACCTTTGTGCCTCTATGTGATGGGTCAAATCACTCACACCGAAATCATACAATCTTCTTCTTAGGCTAACTTGAATAACTCACTTCAATAATCTCTTGAATGACACCATATATTAAATAATTTGGCCAGTACCATCAACATAACCTTGTATGTAGACACTGCTATTATTTGTTTTCTTGTTCCTGAAAACTTCTTCAGTTTGAAATTTAAAACAATTGACACAATACTTATTCATTTTCAGTACTTGAGATTCAGGTCCAAGTGCTACTTCTTTCACTAATTGCAAATGTTGGACACTTAAGTATTCATCGTAAACCTACGTGATTGTTATTTCAAGTAATATAATTTAGTATAACATGAATATATTATTAAATACTTAGTGATTGCACACTTACATAGTTTGTTAGCCATTTGGAAAATTCTGTATAGATGGCTTCATTACCCCATGTGTTTACGAACAAGCTGATCATTTTACATTCAAGTATTTCGTTAGTTAATGAACATTTATTAGTATGTAATTTGATAAAAAAAATTAACACTTACTTGAGATATGGTTGAATCTCTGGACAAATAAGCAAAATATGTGTCACAACTGATTGCATTTCCATATCAGTGAAGCCTCGCTTTTCACACTTTTTAGATCCTCGATCATTTTGATTAAACATTGATATCGGTGGAAATAAAGGATCAATATCTCCTTCATCATTGTGATTGGGCTTGTTTCTCCAACATGACATATCATCACCAAAGTAATAAGAATAAAAATCACCAGTTTCTCTCCCAATATGACCTTGAACAACTGATCATTCGATCTTTCCCCTTTGCTTAATTATTTGCTTGAAACTGTCAATTTTTCTGCATGTATATGTGTATATATATGTTAATAAAATACTTGGTGAATAAATATAATTTAGTGAATATTTTGAATTGATACATCCATCTTGTTTGAACCGGACCTTCGAGTCGGGCCTCTTGTACAAGGTGAATTGGAAGATGCTCCATCATATCAAAGAAACCACATGGAAATATGTTCTCCAACTTAGTAGTAATAACAAGAATATGATCCTCCATCCAGTCTAAACTACTCTCCAACAACTTTCTAGAACACAAATCTTTTTTAAAAAACGACTTATCTCTGTGATTGGTTTCCATATACTTTCGGGTAGATGGCTAAACGCGATAGAAATTAAAGTTTCCATGAACACATGACAATCATGACTTTTCATATCTATCAATTTTTCTTCATTCATATATGCCCGCTTTCCTAAATTCGAAGCATACCCCTCCGGCATCCTTAAATTTTTAAACCACTCACAAATTTCATGTTTCTCATCCAATGTGAATGGAAAGCTGGCTTTGGGCTTATCTATTTTACCATTTTGTAATTCCTGCCGCCATAATTCTTTTCTCCTACAATATTCCTTTATGTCCATTCTAGCTTTTGGATTGTCTTTTGTCTTACCCTTAATATCCATCACTGTGTTAAACAAATTGTCAAAATAATTTTTTTCAATGTGCATCACATCAAGATTATGTCGTAGCAGATTGTCCTTTCAATACGACAACTCCCAAAATATGCTTTGTTTGGTCCAATTATGTTCAACACCATATCCAGGAAGTCTAGAAGGTGAAGCTTCTGTAACTTTAGATAATTGAGAAACTCTCTCCCAAATTTGATGCCCTGTGAGTAATGGAGATGGGGGTCACTTTCAACCTTATTTTTCCTAAATGCATTTTTCATCGTTCTAAACTCATTTTCCATTGACAAGAACCGACGATGACAATTAGACCATGTATTTTTTTCTACCATGCTTTAAAGTGAATGCCTTACTATTTTCCATGCAATACAAGCATGCTAGATTTCCAGCTGTCATCCAACCAGACAACATTCCGTATGCAGGAAAATTATTAATAGTCCACATTAAAGAAGCACGCATAACGAAATTCTGCTTAGTTGATATATCATAAGTCAAAACGCCTTCAAACCACAATTGTTTGAGCTCATATATCAATGGTTGTAGATAGACATCAATCAAACTTTTTGAATTACGGGAACCTGAAATAACACAACTTAGAAAGATGATTATACAGAGTAAGAAATACCGGCCAACATGAATAAGGCGAAGCAGCATTAGAGAATGGTGTGAAGCCATCTGCACACAACCTTAATCTAACATTTCTTGGTTCACTAGCAAAATCAGGATATACATTATCAAAATGCTTTCATGCTTCACCATCAGATGGATAAGACAAGACACCCGACGACCTTCTATATTCACGATGCCATCTCATATGTAGGGCAGACCTCATCGATGCATACAACCTCTTTAACCTAGAAATGAGAGGTAGATAATACATCGCCTTAACTGGGACCATCTTTCCAGCCGGAGTTCTCTTATAACGAGCATGTCCACAAAACTTACAATTTTCTAATTCATTATCAGTCTTGTAAAACAACATGCATCCTTTAATACAACAATGAATTCTATCATACGTCAATCCTAACTTGGAAACAAAACGCTTTGCCTGATAAAAGTTCTTAGGTATGTTAAAGTCCAGATTAACTGGTTCACCCAAAAGATCAACCATTGAGTCCATAGCCGCATTAGAAACATTCCAATCTGATTTAATATTCATTAATCTAACCACAACTGACAAGGCAGAATGCGGACTCCCTTCACATAGTGGACGACTAGACTCTTCTAATTGATCATAGAAGCGTCTTGCTTCTTCATTAGGAGATTCATCAAAATACTGTTCAGGTTCCATCCCACCTTGAACCCTGAAAACATCATTGATCATTTCATGAACCCTATCATGTCCAACCATATCATCATGTTCAACCCTAATTTGGCCATGTCGTGCAAGCATATTATAATCATCCACAGACATCGAATTATAAAACATACCATTCAATCCATTTATTTCTCCATGATCAACCCATACAAAATATATAGGCTTAAATCCATTAGGGAACAAATGAACCATGACTGTATCTGGGGTAAAAGAATTTAAGCACTTACATGCACTACAAGGACACCTAACCAATCCATTATTCTTGAAAATGTCAAGTGTTATTGTATGTTCAATAAAATCTCTAACACCGTCAATAAACTCAGGTTTCAAACCAACACCAGTTTCATAATGCATATTATACATCCACAAACGATGATCCATCTACAAAAATATAGATATTCAATTATATTATAAATTTAATTTAATAATAATT
>JAJOOO010018631.1:0-18082 GCA_029582685.1 Solanum piurae | reverse complement strand
TATTTAACATCTTTTAGGATTTATCTATCCATTTGTTACCTTTTATAAAAAAAATCTTGAGCTGAAATTCGAATTGTGATAATAAAAGTTAAATATCACAATTTTAAAATTATTGAGATTAATCGGGTCAAATTGGGCTGGTCAAGACCCAACCCTTTTTTTAGCCCATTTGAACCCAACCCATTTGAGCCCAAAATAAACTTGGGCGGGTCAAGACCCAACCCGATTTCTATTTCAACCCATTTTAATATCTCCAATTTCAACCCAACCTGCCCATTTGACACCCCTAGTGCTGTTTATACCTCAAAAAGAAGAGAAGAGAGAAGGAAAAGTAAAAAGTGGTGGAGAAGCATTCTAAGGTTTTACAAAAGTTTACCTCATTTACCTACTTCAATTCACAGATAAATACATTTATGTAACCCAACACACACACACAACCATCCTAATAAAACATATAAGAATATTCACCCCCAGAATACAAAATATGAAGAGAAGGTAAAATAATGGATACATCTCCACATCCAACTGATACTCAACAATAGTATATTATTCAGAAGGCACAGATGTAGCAGAAAGATAAGAAATTTTTTGGAGAAGAAAGTTGTTCTTCTGCCAAGGGAAAAGACAAAAACTACACCTATGCAAGCAGAACAGATAGAGATCCAGTCACAGCAACCCAATATTACGTTCCAAACATGAGACATGCACCTATCCAAGTCCCAGGCTTTACTACCTTTAGCATTGAACCAAAGCATTAGCACTGCATGGCACTCAAGGCCACCGCTATAGAGAATTAATAATCAGGAATTACCATTAAAGTCAACAGCAAGTGGGATATAGCCACGAAAGGATAGCAAAGGACCATTCATATAAGAAATTGGCCATACATAACAACAACACTCGGTGTAATCCCACAAATGGGACCTGGGGAGGAGGCATATTTCGGTTCAAACCGAAAAAACCGACCGAACTGAATTTTTTTCAATTTCGGTTTCGGTTTTTCGGTTTATTCGGTCGGTTTCGGTTTCAAAATTTAAAATTTCGGATATTCGGTTCGGTTTTTGGTTTTTAACCATTTAAATTCGGTTAAACCGAAAAACCGAATTTAATTACTTTACTAATCAGTAATCCCTACATGCCTACGCTCTAAAATCAATTCCCAAGCCCAACATCAATGTGGCCCAATTATGTGGAATTGGAGTGACCCAAACCAGCAAACCCAATTGGCCAATTCCCATATCTGAATCCCAAATTACTGAGGACTGAAATCTAATTCCTAAATCAAAAAATTAAAATCCCTAGTCTGAAACTCTGAAATCTCAACTCTCGTCTTTGAAGTCGCACTAGCTATATTCCTTCTATGGTAGAAGTTATATTAATATAGCTAGTGAATGCCTAATGGTAATTTGCACAGGTGGAAACTTGAGATGCATAAGTAATTTTTTCTTCAGTAGCATTTGGGGCAAGAAGTACTTGTGTTGTGGCACATTTTTAAGTTAACCATACCAGGCTTGTCAATTGTCATAGGCTTGTGGAGTTGTTGTTCATGTGGATAATATTCAACATTATAACTTGTAAGGTACCGTACATATGGGCTATGGGCAAAATTGTGCTCTTTTTCCAGTACGGTAGGTAGTTTTTATTCTCCTCACTAGTAAGTGTAACATGGAGGGACGAGACGAGACTCGATAATACTGAGTTGTGGTCTTGTGATTGAAAATATGTGTATCATTGATTAAATTTGGTTAAACCGAAAACCGAAAAACCGAACCGAACCGACCGAACGCCCAGTCCTAGGGGAGGGGAGGGTATACACAGACCTTACCCCTACCCCCTACCTTTGTGGTGTACAGAGGTAGAGGTTGTTTCTGATACACCCTCGGCTCAAATTTTTGTCTTCCCTAGACTCTTTTTTCTTCTCAAATTTTTTTCATTTCACCATCACATCTCTATCACCTTTATATCACAAAAAGAGAGGGAATGAAACAGCTTCAGATAACCTTTCCTCTTCTATCAATCAACTAAGAACAACAATGGAAAAGAGAGTGCTTCTCACACCCAAATCTACCACAAGTCACACAGTCACACCAAAGGAGGAGCTTAACACTCAGGGTTCTATGCCCACACCCTAGTTCTACAAAGAGCTTGCGTCCATAACCTCAAAGAAAACCAGAGAGATACAAATATTGAAAACCAGTGAGATCATGCTTCACTACATTGCAGCCCTCATTTGGTCTCACAACAAATTTACAACAAATTTACAACAAACTAGGGTCCATTTGTGTTTTGATGTTATCCATGATTTCTTTTTTTTGCTTTGACTGATTTGTGATACTTAGATCAGATAGACAACTGTGTTTTACATGAGGCTTGAAGAATGTGAAACACCTTTCCTTTGGGTCCTTTGGATTAAATGAACCTCCTAAGCTTAATCTCCTCTTTTGTCTTCCTAAGACTCATTTCTCCTTCCTTTGGAATGACTAAGAGTTATGGTAAAAGCTCTTCTTCTTCAATGGTTTTCCTTAATTCATAGAAGAACAAATGTTAAGGAAATACCCAATACTCACGGCTTAACCTGAGCTATTTCATTCTCCTCTTTTTCTTGTGATAGATATGTGACAGAACAAAGAATTTTTGGGAAGAGAAAAAGCAAGTCCCGGGAAAACGGTGACAAAAAGTTGATAGAAATGCAATAGTGAAAGGAAGATTTCCTGAGAAGAGGAGAAAGCGTTGAGGAGACGAAAATGTAACAAAAAGATGACAGTCAAAGGAATATTTCTTGAGGGTGTAAAATGTCTAGGGAGGACAAAAAGCTGATTAAAGATGGCAGGTGAAAAAGTAGTACTGGAAGACAAAAATAAAGTTATAGAGGTGGGAAAGGTTTCTAAGAAGAGTGAAAAAGTTTTAAGAAGGTCAAAAAGGTGATATAGACATGATGGAAGATTTTACTGACAAAATAAAAGTGACGGGAAATGTGAGGAGTTTTTGGGAAGACAAAGAAAGAGTTAGAGATGAGCAATCTAGTAGGAGTAAGACCCAAAAGTATTAGGACGATAGCATTTCCAGTCATATGAATTATGATATAAGAAAAATTCTAAATGGATTTCCAAATTTGTCTATTTGCTTCCTCCAAACTTCCATAACTCACTTCGGGATCTTTGATGAGTTCCTGCTATAGATGAATGGCTCCATAAATACGCTAGAACTCCCCCCCCCCCAAACCACCACCACCCCTTCTACACAGGTGATTAACACCTTTCACAACCTTCAAATCCACAAAAGGCAACACAACCACCTTTTGCATGGAGAAAGTACTGGAAACAAGGTCAGGAACCTAATTGATCACTAAATTTTAGTCAAAATCAGATCTAGCCTTGAGGTGCACTAGGGAGAAAGATATTTAAACATCATAGCATCAACCTGAAGCTACTATATCAGACCCCCTCTTCATTTGGGAACCACGGTGATAACAATACAAGTTACCACTGTGCAAATGTTGATGCAGATATTAACAGTCCCATAATCAGTTTTATTGGTCAAGAAATACACATGCTTCCTGATAGATTATCTACTTGATGACACAATACGAACACCTTTATTTTTTATAACCAAGAAATTCTGAAGGGTCAGTCGCATAAGGTTCGAAACTCGGTGGATTGTGAGCATAGCCATCTTCAGTAACTACCGTGATCTACTTAAATACCAGACTTTTGACCGGCAGAATTCGACCCTTGACATGCGCCTAGTCCACAAATCAGATATTGTGCTCTTACCACTCCAAAGTCAGAGGGGTCACAATAAGCACAATGTAATAATTTTTCACTATCCTTTTATTTTATTAGTAATAATAATTCTTCATTATCTTAGGGGAACTAAATCCTATGTTGATCTTAAAGAGTAAAAGATGTTTTTTTTATGTAGTAAGTGAGATATTATTAAGGCACCCAGTAGATGCAAAGATACAAAAAGTTGGATCTGTCAGCTCTAAGAGTAAAAGATTGAAACTCAATTAACCAACAAATTTGGATTGACCTAGCTATAATAAAAACATAAGTTGCAAGGCGAAATGCGCAACACTCAATGATGTCCTCAAATGGATAATTGAGGAAATAGGGCAGAAGAACAATGCACATGATATTCATAATAAAACAAATGACACTCTAGAACAACATTCTTTAATTCAACACAATATTTGATTAAGTTTTATGAGAAGGTTGAAAACATTAACATTCCTCATTTTCAAAAACAATTTTTTTCAGCATCCCAATTAGCAATCACCAACAACAAGATACAACCCTGGAACAAGAAGTTATAATCTTTCAGCTACCACAATAAACCACAACAATTATGCCTAAATCACAAACTAGCTAAGTCTCGATTCTTCATTAAGCATTTGGATCAATTGAAGTTGACAAAAATCCAATAAAAAGCAAAAGGGAAAGAAATGCATACATAAGTATTCAGCTGCCGAACAAAGCTGGAGAAGTTATTATGCTTAAAGTACTTCGGAAGTAGGTCTTTAGCAAACTCAGGAGGATCCCAAACCACAAAACTATTATTCGTAGGACTCCACGACACGATCTTATCCGTACTCGGATCATCCACCATATCATACGTCTTCACTAGAAACGGCGGCGGCGCATTCGCACTGGGCATCGGCGCCGGCGCCGGCTGTAACATCGTAGCTCCTCCTCCTCCTCCTCCGTCACGGACAGCAGCCTTCCCACTGCCAGAAGAATTCGGCTCCATTCACGATAACTCTGCCTCAAACCGGAACAAGTCGGGTCGGGTCGAATGAAATTAAACTCCGACGATAAATACACTACATATATATATATGCTATGCGTCAATTGAATTTGGAATGTCATCCATGGACGGAGGTCGAGAAAAAAACCCTAAGTTTTTAGAGAGAGAAAATGATGACTGAGATTGAATAAAATTGGACCGGCGGAGGAAAAAATGGACTGAACTGGTTATTATAAAATAAATAAATTGCAGTGACCGCGGTAAAGGTGAAGAGATAATGACCAATTTACCCCTCTTTATTTTGTTTTGGACTGGAATTCACGGGGTAAGAGTGAAAGCCCACTCAAGTTTTATTAAGAGCAACTTTCACATATAACAAACACAAAATTCATATTTGTATGATATAGCAAATTTTGCATAATTGCGCTCCGTAGCAAACATAATTATGTATATTTCGCTATACATATACAAAAGAAAGCAGTTGTATAATCTGCTTTGGTATACATATACAAAAAGATCAATTGTATAAAGTGAGAGAGACGAGTGAGCAAGCAAGATCTGGGGGAGTGGCGAGCGAGATCTGGTAGAGGGGAGAGAGGGGAACGAAAATATATGTATATATACAATTTTCACGCATTTTATACATTTGCGTTTTTGTATAAAGTGAGAGAGGCGAGTAAGAGAGCGAGATCTGGGAGAGTGGCGAGCGAGATCTGGGAGAGGGGAGAGAGAGGAACGAAAATATATGTATATATACAATTTTCTCTCGCTTTATACAAACACAAACACATTTTATACAATTTGCGTTTTTTGTATAAAGTGAGAGAGGCGAGTGAGAGAGCGAGATCTGGGAGAGTGGCGAGCGAGATCTGGGAGAGGGGAGAGAGGAGAACGAAAATATATGTATATATACAATTTTCTCTCGCTTTATACAAACACAAACGCACTTTATACACTTGCGTTTGTATAAAAAACGAGAGAGACTGGGAGAGAACGAGAGTGGCGAGCGAGATTCACTAGGAGAGAGGTGAAATAGCAACAGTTTGCTATGGAGTACAATTAAATCAAACTATATTTATAGCATTTAATTTAAATTAATAGTTTGTTATTATATACAATTTTCCCTTTTATTAATAATAAAATAATATATATATATATATATATATATATATATATTACTTTTAAATATGAATAAGGTTGACCTACGTAAAATCTTTTTCACAATCTATGTATAGGATTATATTAGATTTGTTATTGTTACTTTTTGAGTTATGTCATTTTTAACAATTGTGTATATATATATATATATTATTTTTCTTTCTATAGTACCATTTTTTGGGTATATAGTTTTGTTTTGATATATTTTTTTCTTTTAATTAAGCTTTTCTTAAACTTCTTTCTATTTTTGTAGGATCTATCATTACATCCCTATTGGGTTGCTACCTTTGTATCCAAACAATAAATTTAGGAATTAATTCTTTTGGCTTTTCTCTGTATGTTGTGTTCCATGCAAAGTTGTCCAATATATATATATATAAATTTAACAATATACCAATTGATAATTCAATCATTTATGAAGAGTTTCTTTTTATTTATTTTTTTGATAAAATTGATAATATATGAAGAGTTGGAAGTTAAAGATTGAAAATGCATCAATCAAACTAGTCATGTGAATATTGGAAAAAAATTCAATTCAACATGTTTAGTTAAATCTCTTGTAAGGACTAAAATCAAATTTTGTTTGTAACTGAGGAAGCTTAAGTTTTAATTAATGTATAGTCTTACGTCCCAAAAATAATTTGGGGAGTAAATGATTGATATTAATGGTAAAAATAAGAAAAAATAATAATTTAATTTTTAATAATATATTAAAAGTGATAAAATAAAAACAAAAAAGTAATTTGGGGAGTAAATAATTGATATTAATGGTAACCATAAGAAAAAATAATAATTTAATTTTTAATAATATATTAAAAGTGATAAAATAAAAACAAAAAGAAAGGGACCATATTGGGAGAATTGAACCCGACGTGAATCGAACACACAACCTTCTGATCTGGAGTCAGACGCGCTACCATTGCGCCACGGATCCCTAATGATTTTATATTTCAATATAAAAATTACTACTTTCTTATGCTTTAAGTTGAACTTACATTCTCTCTTCTTCTTCTTTTTTTGTTTCTCCCGTACTGGGGTTTGACCAATTTTAAATTCGCATATTAAAATAAAAATATTTATTATTAAAGGCTTAAACTCGAGATCTTTAGCTTAAAGTGGAGGAATTCCATGTAATATTTGCATGTTTTACCCTTCAAGTGGACTTGTCAAATTTATGACTAGTGGGTGTATAAGTTCTTTGGAAACTGAAGTCATATCCAGATATAAACGTGGAATATTATGATATGAATAAACTTATGCTTGACGAAAAAAGTAGTTTGTTATGAGAGGATATATCTTTTAGCAATCAAATTTATGTCTAATGAGACACACATTCTTTAGAATCTGAAATCATGCTCAGACATAACTTATGGAATGTTATGATACGAAAATATAAATCTATGTCATGTTTCTAAAAAGTTTGTTCAAACAGTCATTGTTACTCAAAAGAGTTTTTAAAATTTATTGACTTAACACAAACGTCTTCTCACCAAAAGTACTTTCCTGAAGAAAAAATTACTTTTAAAATAACATACATTCAAAATAAGCTAATTTTGAAGTTTGGCAAACATGTTTTTAGTCATGTTGCATCTGAAATTCAATGATTATGAGCACATAAAATGTAAGGTAGAATCTTAATTGATTTCTTAAAATTCAAAAAATCATTGTTGTAAACTTTGAAATTGGAATGTTATTAATTGGAGTTTGAAGTTTATTATGTCTTACAAACTTCATTAGTTAAAAACATTTTTAGATAATTAATTTGGTCATTTTAAGCCATGGTAATTTATAATCATATATCGTGACTTGAAAGGACCGAGATAATGATCTATAAATTTGTTTTCAAGCTTTACAAGTGATTTAATGTATGTATCAAACTAAGTGATTCTGCGACAATATTGGATTGAATTATGATTGGAATGAACAACAATTTTCTAATTTACAAATTCAACTTAAAAGATCAAGACGAAATTCTTTTTTTTATAGTTATATTGCAAAAGCTTAGAGGGAAGACATTCTAAAGTTTGCAATTGCAGATATTGTACTAGAAATGATAATAAAACATGATATGAATAACATAATATATATATATAATGTAGCATAGTTTTATATGAATTCTGACAAATTTATAGTTATTTAGCGACAAGGATTTTGGCCAATTCACTTTTAAGAGCGCATCCCTGCCTTTATGGTTGAGTAAGGTTTATGATATATAAGGACTTTACAAAGCAGAATGTGTCTGACAAAGAGGATCTTGTTAGGTAAATCATTAGAAGTGTACATGTTCCTAATGTCCCTTAGTGTGATCCCTTGTTTTCTTTCTTTTCAAATTGTTCACATGAGAGTCAAATGAAACATTTCTTATGCTTCCTAATTAGGTTACTTTTTGGCAAAACTCTTTAGTAGACGGGGTTTTTTTTCCACATTAAACGATGTTATAACTAAAATATTCAACTCCCTTACCGTTGCAACTTGTCGCATTTTCTGGTTCTAGATGTTTGCTTTGTGTAGGTTAGAACTGCCAAATTGTTTTGTATTTATACATATTATGTGAAATTGATGCTTTAGGTAACATTTTGTAATCAAAGTATAAGACTCAACTCAACACTTTATTAACATAAAAATCTATAAAGCAATGCAAATATTATAGTGTATTCAACCCAACCATTTGTTTTATGAATAAAAAAAGTAGTTTGATTTTAACACCATTAAATAAAAGACAAATCAATATGAAAAAATATACAATTGAACATCTATATGAATTAAATATGCATCACCCTATTTATTTTTCTTTGACAAACAATTGAGAGCCTCAATACACATTTTTGTAAAAATTGTGTATTCATAGAAAACAAGTTTTGAAATTCGTTAGAAATTATCCGTAAAAAAATAAGTTAAAAGTTAATATGTTTCTTGCGTAGGACATAAATCCTAAAAAAATGCTTAGACGAAAATACCTTGGATAACCTACTAATTACCATAAACATGTCATTCCTCTTCTTCATATTGATATTCCCTAAAGAATACTTAGGGCCCAATATATGTCATTCTACTTTATATTTACAAATTATAAACACAAGCACCAAAAGTAAAAATCAAACAATGAATAAATAAACAAACGAATGCAAAGTCAGATATATAAGAGGGGATTCAACATAGAATTAATATATAAAGGCATAAATAATAATAATTAAAAAAATAATAATTTTTTTTATCTTAAATGATTCATGACCAAAGAAATTTGACTTACGTAAAAAAAACAAAAACATAGAAGTGTTTTCTCAAATAAATTTAGTAAATATAAACTTACTAAAATAATAATATTTCACTTGTACTCTTCATAACAATCAGAAACAAACATTTCACTTGTGGGTTTTGTGTTTTTTGGTTTCGACTACTGAAACATATATTCTTTTCTTCTTCTTAGCAGCATCACCAATTGTACATTAACTTGGAGATAAGCTAATCTATACATCAAGCTCTCTTAATTTTAGCATAACCCTTATCACTCCATTCAACGCTCTATTGATTCTTAATTTCAAAGTACTCTACTTCATTCTTAATTCTCCATCTTGTTATTATTATTGAATGTCCTTCGTTAGGGTCCTCATCTCCAACAGGTCCCATATATACTTCCTACGTACAATAATAGAAATCAAAAGGTAACATATAGACTTTCTACGTACAATAATAGAAATCAAAATAAAATTGCGTTAACGTTGTAATTATTTTTACAATAAAAAAAATGCAATTAAATCAAATATATACATCTCATTTGAAATGCATGAAACTCTTAAGTACTCTAATTGCTCCAACCATAGGTTATTGAAACAACACTTCATTAATATCTTTCTCAATCACCAAGTCCTCAAAACCCTCCCTTATTGAGAGCAAGATTTGCATATTTTCGTGGAGGTGTTTGTTTTGTTTAGATTAGAATTGTTAAATTATTTTGTATTTATACATATTATGAGAAATTGATGCTTTAAATTTGTTTGGTTCAATCATGCTTGCTTTTTTTTTTTTATCAGAATTACTAATGTTATGTTTTTGACAGGTGATGAATACCCTCCCTATTTCAATGTTGATTATAAAGTTCCAAAGTGAACTTGTCATTTCTTTAAGCTCTTATGATATTCTACTCTTGTAGTTATTACATTGAAAATGTAGTGTCATTTACTTGCATTATTTTTAAGACATGAAAAAAAGTGTTGGGATGTGTCTTCTACCCTTCTAGTTCTTTTATTAAGAATGTAAGTTTACTTAGGTTTACTTGTCTTATTATTACTAAGAGAAGAACAAGTGTTTTTGATATAATTTATTAGCACATAAAGTAGATGGATAATTTTGATCATTTTCTCAAGGATAGTACAATATAAATTGAAATTGACACTAGTGTGGGGTCGAATTGGGCTCGACACTTTTGATTATAAAATAAATAACATTTTCTCATAAATAAACTTAAAAGTGTATTAAAATCGATATTTGTATACTAAAAATTAGGTGCTTTATTTGTAATATTATACCATTTATCACATGTTGAACTATCTACCCAACAAATTATTGAACATATGCCAAGAAGGTTTAATTATGGATAAAATGGATGAGAAAGAGATGAAATTTATGAGCGGTATTATGGCTTCCATATTGATACTCTTTATTAAGCAAAAATAAATAAAAATTGATTTGTTTTGAAACACTACATATCCCAAAAGTATGACTAGCTAGGACATTATTTTTCTGAGCCCTCCCAATGATGTTATTTTCTCATTTTTTTTAAAAATATTTTAACATTGCATGGATTAGATCATAATAACATTATTTTAGGGAATCAAAAATATCAATTCCAGTCAATCATTACTTGGGCTAGTAGTCACATCGGGCCAACCCACTTTTTTATATTTTATTTATATAATTAATTTAATTAAATGTGTTAATAGAAATAGCTACAAAATAATATTATATGATATACAATTTTTTTTTATCTTTGACATAAAGTTTTGGTGAAACTTAATAACTATTGACATAATACCAATTAAATTAATAGAGTTATTAATAGGCAAATTGAACATTTAATAATAAAATAGATAACTAACTAAACTGAAATTTTAATTATTGCTTAAGCCTAACCGTCCATCAATCTTATTTTGTATCCGTCCATAAAATATGTTTTTAAATGGCCTCTAAAATTTTCAACTCAATTCTATCAAATTGCGGATTGAATTGGCATAGCGCTTATTGACGGTTGTAAAATTGACTATGAATTATTTCACATTTAAATACCTTACCTTTTTTCTTTCGTGTAGATCCTATATTTAAAAGGAAAAAAAACCAAATATACCTTCAAACTATTGTAAATGGTATGCAGATAGCCTCTGTCATAATTATGGGACATGAGTGCCCCTACCATCCATAAACTACAATATATATACCCTTTATACTAACGAACATACACGTGTCATAATCTTATCCACCGACCCGTCAATTATTAAAATATCGGATCGACAAATAAGATTATGCCACGTGTCCTTATATAGTCTTCCATTAAAGTGAAGGGCATATATGCTCTAGTTTTTTTACGAAAGGGGCACCAATGTCCCAAAAGTATGACGGAGGGTATCTGCATACCATTTACAAAATATACCTCCGAACTATCGTAAATGATGCCCCTGCCGTCTAAAATAAACACAAGCACCAAAAAATAATAATAATAAAATAAACGAATTCAAAGTCAGATATATAAGAGGGGATTCAACACACTATTTCAACATAGAATTAATATATAAAGGCCGAAATAATAATAATAATAATAATAATAATAATAATAATAATAATAATAATAATAATAATAATAGTAACCACAAACTTATCTAAAATGATTCATGAAGTAACAAATT
Source organism: Solanum piurae (assembly GCA_029582685.1). Classification (NCBI taxonomy): domain Eukaryota; kingdom Viridiplantae; phylum Streptophyta; class Magnoliopsida; order Solanales; family Solanaceae; genus Solanum; species Solanum piurae. The sequence continues at coordinate 6,281 of JAJOOO010018631.1, read as the reverse complement.
TGACTTGCATAAAAAAAAAACAGAAGTGTTTTCTCAAATAATATTAGTAAATATAAACATATTAAAATAATAATATTTAAGTTAACCGGTACTCTTCTTAACAATCAGAAGCAAACACTTCACTTGTGGGCTTTGTGGTTTTTGTTTTCGCTACGGTTATGAGTATATTTTCTCTTCTTCTTTGCAACATTACCCAATTGCACATTAGCTTGTGATAAGCTAATCTATACATCAAGTCTCTCTTAACTTTAGCATAACCCTTATCACCCCATTCAACGTTTCAATGCTTCTTAATTTCAAAGTATTCTGCTTCATTCTTAATTCATCATCCCGTTAGTAGTATTGAATGTCCCTCGTTAGGGTCCTCATCTCCAACAGGTGTTATATAAACTTTCTACGTACAATAATAGAAATCAAAAGGTCTCATATAGACTTCCTACGAATAATAATACAAATTAAAATAAAATTGAGGTAATGTTGTAATTATCTTTACAATAAAAAATGTAATTAAATCAAATATATACGTTTCATTTGAAATGCACAAAACTTAAGTACTCTAATTGCTCCAACCATAGGTTGTTGAAACAACACTTGATTAATATGTTCTGTAGTCACCAAGTCCTCAAAACCCTCCCTTATTGAGGGCAAGATTTGCATTTTTTGGTGTATGTGTTTCTTTTGTTTAGGTTAGAATTGTCTAATTGTTTTGTATTTATACATATTATGAGAAATTGATGCTTTAAATTTATTTGTTTCAATCCTGTTTTTTTTTTGTTAGAATTACTAATATTATATTTTGACATGTGATGAATATCTTATCTATTCCAATGTTAATTATAAAGTTTCAAAGTGAGCTTGTAATCTCTTTAAGCTCGTGGTATTCTACTGTTATAGTTATTTACATTGAAAATATAGTGTCATTTACTTGCATTATTTTTAAGACGTGAAAAAAGGTGTTGTGATGTGTTTTCTACTCTTCTAGTTATTTTATTAAGAATGTAGGTTACTTAAGTTAACTTTATTACTAAGAGAAAGACACAAGTGTTTCTGAGATAATTTATAGGCACACAAAGTATATGAGTAATTTTGATCCTTTCCCTAAGGATAGTCCAATATAGATTGATATTGAGATTAGTGTGGGCTCGAATTGGGCTAGATACTTTTGACGATGTAATATTTTTTTTCATAAATAAGACTTGAAGTGAAGTGTATTAAAATTGATATTTGTATAATAAAAAATAGGTGCTTTATATGCAATAGTATACCATTTACCACCGGTTGAACTATCTACCCAGCAAATTGTTGAACATATGCCAAGAAAATTTAATTATCCATAAAATGGATGAGAAAGAGATGAAATTTATGAGTGTTTTTTATGGCTTTCATATTGATACTCTTTATTGTGCATTTGTTTTATTTGTTTTGAAACACCATCTATCCCAAAAGAATGACTAGCTAGGACATTATTTTCCTGAACCCTCCTAATGATGTTTTTCTAATCTTTTCAAAAATATTTTAACTATGTCTAATAGAATCAGTCCATCTTTTTCATACAATTCATCATGAGTTTTGACATTGCATGGGTTAGATCAGAATAACATTATTTTAGGATCAAAAATATCAATCCCAATCAATCACTACTTGAGCTAGTAGTCACATTGGGCCAACCCACTTTTTTATTTTTTATTTTTTATTTATATAATTTAATTTAATGTGTTAGTAGAAATATCTACAAAATAATATTATATGATATAAATTTTTTTCATCTTTGACATAAAGTTTTGGTGAAACTTAATAACTATTGACATAATACAATTTAAATTATAGAGATATTAATAGGCAAATTGAATATTTAATAATTAAAAAGAAAACTAGCTAAACTGAAATTTTAGTTATGGTTTAAACCTAACACTCCATCAATCTTATTTTGGATCCATTTATAAAAGGGAAAATTTTCAAAATAGCAATATTTTAGCTTCTAATGAGACCCCTTAGCCATAGTTTCACTATTTGTTTAAAGTGTCAATATTTTAATTTGTTAAGGGCTGAGTTATGTATTTATTTTTTTATTAATTTGAAAGAATACAATTAGTTAATAACAAAAAGGAGAAGATCATGCGTGAAAATATTTTTAAAAAGGTAGAATCATTGAATTTTCTCTCATCAGTTACATTCAAAGCAAAAAAGGAGACAGTGCTCGTCTCGCCCTTGTTTATCGAATTTCCAACTCTCTCTTGTTCATCAAATTTTCAATATCGATTTTTAACCCTCCATTGATAATACACAATTTATATCGAAGTGAATTCGATTGATTTTGCGATTTTTTTTTCAAAGGGAACAAAATTTTGAAATAATTGATTAGGAATTCGTTGACAAACAATCAACAAGACACGGAATTTCCAACTTGATCTTCCACATAATTGGTGAAATATAAAATCCATTAGGTATTTGTTAACTGTTGAATCGTAAATTAGTTTGAAAGTGTTTCGAAAATGACTATTAAAAGTTTTGACATGAATACATCTTTATTTTCTTAGATATTTGTTTTTTGGGGATAAAAGCAGTGAAATATTTGTATGTATTTAAAATCGTTAGTATGTTTGCTTATTTGTAATCAATGTAGATAGAAATATAATTTTTTTGATGGCATACAGTTAGAATGAATGCAAATAAAGAAGAAATACAAACAAAATTATGTTGTATTCTAGATAATCAACTAGAAGACACTATTATGAATTACTAACTTTGTATCCACTGTCGAGGTTGAATACAATTTGATGACAAAAATAGTAGGCATACATTTAGAATAAATAAAAAATAAGAAGAAATATAACAAAAAATATGTTGTATTCCACAACATCCCCATAAAATAATATTATGTACTACAAAAGTTGTATCTAAACAAAAATTATGTTGTATTCCACACAATCAGCTGCAAAGATACTATTATGAATGACTAACTTTGTATCCACTTTCGAGGATGAATACAATTTGATGACATAAATACAAAACTAATAGGCATACAAATAGAAGAAATACATAAATATGTTGTATCCAACAGAATCCCAACAAAATGATATTATGAACTACAGAAGTTGTATCCAATTCATAGTACGAAAACAAAATGAAGATAAGATTATAAAATTTGATGGCATACAACTATAATGAATACAAAATTTATGTATAAAACCAACGAAAAACTGTGATCAATACACTTTAGTTTAGTTATGAGTTGTATCCAAACATAAGTAAAAACAATTTACAAAAGGGAATACTTATTATATTTCCAGATTATTTAAATTTGAAAGGGAACAAGGGAATACATATGCACATAAAGACGAAGAGCCTATCGTTTCCTTTTCTTTTCATTGTTTGTGTCCTTGCTCTTGATGATATTTATATTCTGTAATTGAGGAAGGTTTTGCATACGGATAAGTTAATGTAGATGCTTAGATATGCTTTCTTCCAGCTTTCTAGCCGTCAATCCTACATTATCGACTTGTCCTTGAGTGATAAAAAGATCAAAAGATGAAAAATCGCTAAAAAGTCGATCATTACATGATATACTTCTTGGAGTCCTCTTTGAGTCCGTCATTAGAGAGGAATTTTGAGTTTTTCCATATCAAAAACCCTAATCGAAAATAGATAATTAACTAAGAAATTCTACAAACAAATATATTGAAAGGTTTACAAATCAGTAAAATACATAAAAATCGAAAAAAGATACATACCTAAAATTAATGAGATTATTGTGAATATATTTTGGGATATTTTTATCAATTTATGAAAATAATCGAAAAAACGTCACATATAAAAGAGAGAAATGGAGGAATGAAAATTGAAGAACAATAGAAGAAGGGAATTGGATGAGTGAGAATTTTTTTTGTTTTGAGATAATTATAAATTGGAGAGAGAATGTTTGTTTGGCTGAAAGGTATTGTTGCAATATTTTTGCAAGACGTGGGCCTTAAAGGAAAATAAGGAATTAGAATTGGATACATTTAATTTGCTATAAAACTAAAATATTGACCTTTTTAATAATTATTTTAAAGTGTAGTTATTTTAAATAAATATGTTAGGGATTTTGACTAGTTAACTAATTTTCCCTTTATAAAATATATTTTTAAATGGGCTCTAAAATTTTCAACTCAATTCTATCAAATTGTGGATTGAATTGGCCTAGCACTTATTGACGGCAGTAGAATTGACTATGAATTATTTCACATTTAAATATCTTATCATTTTTTTTCTTTCATGTAATATTTAAAATTGGCTTGAACAATTCAATCAATAATAATATTGTTATATTAGTATGTCTCGAATTTTGATATTTAAGAATATAATCTATATAATAATATAAAGTTGAATGTAAGAATGATGATGTGGCATGCTGGCCAGAATGACTATTTATCTATTTTGTCAGAATTTTGAAATTTTTGCTTATTTTCTATTTAAAACCTTCATGAAAAACTATATATTTCCTTATTAATTATTATTAGCATTTATTGAAATCACTCCTACTAATCATATATGTTAACTAATAACGTTATTTCATTTATTCCTTTCCTTATCAATAAAATACTATTAATTTCCTAGAATCTCTCTATATTCTTTATGTTACAAAAGTTTATCGTTTTATTAAATGAATTATATCTCATTTGTTTCTTTCCTTATTAATATAATATTAATCTTTCTTAGAATCTCTCCATTTTCCTTATGTTACTTTGGTTTTCTTCTCTTTTTCTTTTTGATTGGATAAATTAAATATCATCATTATGAGTATTAATGTATAAGAAAAAATCTGCCAATTTTTACTTACAAATACAAACTGAAAATGTCACATTCCTTCTGGCACAAATTGATTTCACTTTCATTCTCTTTGTAATATCTCCATTAAAATTTGGTAAGTTCAACAATTCTCTCTTCTTTTCTTAAATATAAGTTCAACAATCTACTTTGTCGTTTGTGAATAATATGCTTTGTAAATTTTATTTTCATCTTTTTTTTTCTCTTTCCTCATGTATGATAGTTTTTTTTTTCTCTATATTTAAATAGGTTTGCTCTCATCAAGGTAAGATCAATTATCTTCTTTTAAAAACTGTATATAGATAATAATGTCATTAATTTTGAATTTGAATTTTATGTTTTTCATTTCTAATTCAAATGTATGAAAATTTAACTAATTTTTTTTTATCACCAATCTTGAGGAATAATGAATTTGTGCAATACAGACAATTTAAAATTTTTATATGTACGCGAGCCTAACTAATTTATTGATCACCAATCTTAAGGAATATTGAATCTATGCCTAATTTCTTAATGACCCATGTTAAGGAATATTGAATCTATGTAACACAAATTAATTAAATTTCAATATGTAAAAGAGCTTCAATATGACAACAAATTTTGATGTAATAAGTTTTTCTCTTTTTTCCTCTTTTATTTATTTTTCAATGAAAAGCAATATTAGAGTATTATCTAATAACAGAGAGGACAAGAAAATGGAGGAGCAAGGGATGGCGTCGAAGGAATATAGACGTTAAAATTATTGAATGAATATAACATTTTATGTTATTGAGGATGAAATGGTCGTGTCACACTTGAAAGGTATTAAAATAGAATTATGATCATTCAAAATGCATAGAAATAATCTCAGGAAAGATGGTGTATGCACTTTTTTTTATCTCTTACTTTTTGTTTCATTTTAATACAAGTATATTATTTATTTATTTAATCAAAATTACACTATTATGAATAGCGTCATAACTTAGGAAAGTGAAAAATAATATAAAATAATAATTACTTACGTAAATCCAAAAAAAAAATATTATTTTACAATTCAAGCAATCTAATCATCCTTGACCAAAAAATAATTTCTAATTCATTCACAAATAAGTACTAAAGAAAATTATTTCTAAAGAACTTATAAATGTTATGATTTTATTAACTTGAAAATAGATGTATTGATATAAATATTTGTACTTATAAACATATATAATTGATGATTTTGAAGAAATTACTAATATATTTTTCTATTAAATTATTTTTATTTTTAGATATGCTTACATTTTATTGGGATTTAGTATGATGTTGAGAAATTTCACTGAGGTTGAATTTGCGGTATCTTTCTCTTTTTGGAGATTTTCTTTATTTTTTCCTACTTTATATGCTATATTACATTTGTTTTTTGAAAATTCACACATTTTATTCTCTTAGTAATATTAAATGTGTAATGTTAAGAACTCATTTCTTATAGAATAATGAGAATTTTCGTTATTACG
>JAJOOO010018630.1:0-12991 GCA_029582685.1 Solanum piurae | reverse complement strand
AGACCTAATCGAATTAGTTCATGTCTACAAGATTCATTCATAAGCAATTCATGTCTAGGTGATCTATTCTAAGGCAATTCACCAAGAAGTTCATCAATATTAGAGGTTCAAATCTAAACCCTCAACTTGACCTTCAAGGCTAAGAATCAAGATCAACCCTAACTTCAAGAATTACAACACTAGATAGGGGATTTCATGATTCAACAACTTAATAAACATAAACATAATCAATTGACAAGCTCCAATGATCAATCAAGTCACACCTTAGTTCACAATTTAGGAAGAAGGGGAAATCATGGGTCTAAAGGAGATTTCATCAAAATCCAACAATACTCCATTAATCCAATCATAAATCATCATAATCATAATAAACCATAATTAAAAAATTGAATTCTTTTTGGAAGAAGACCCATGACTAGATTGAAAAACCCTAGGTTTGGGGGATTTGAAAATATAGTTTTAAGGGGCTTCTTGGGTGATAGCTTCCAAAGAATGAAAAGCATCTATACCTTAGTTGAATTCCTCATGAAATTGGAGAAGAAAGGATGGTTCTTGAATCTCTAGCTTGACCTCAACCTTGTTCTTCAATGGCGTCTTAGAGAGAATTTTTTAGAGATGGAAGTCGGGATTTGATTTGGGGTCTTGGGTTATAATGAATTAAAAGGTTAGTTAATGGTTTAAAACACCTTATATAAGTCTAATAAAATTAATTAAAATGATTTTACATTAATATATTCAAATTAGAAATTTCCTAAACTAACCTCACCTTAGGCTTAGTTTGGGGCATATTGCAGGTGCAATCCACGCCCCTTGACCCACGGACCGTGGGTTCACTCACTCCCCATCCTGCAGGTCCGTGGGTGGGGTCTGGAACTCTTCATTTTGGGGCCTGACCCACGAAACCCCCACCTACATGGTGTGTGTCAACCTACTGGCCGTAGGTGCCATCCGTAGGTGGCCCCATTTTGGTAGCTTTTTGGTTTTAGGCAGCCTTGGGGGTTCAGACTTTAGGGTCCCCCTCAAGGACCCTTGGTTGGTCCTTGGGGGGTCGTACCTTGACGTTTAACCCCTAAACCCCTCAATCTAAGCTCGAGACATCATTTTACAACCTCAAACAAAACATCAAACTCAAAAGCTCACACGTAAGGCTCTAGTTTCACCTACTAGTTTCCGTTAGGCTGTAGCCTTGTCTTACTAGTTTTCCGGATTGTTACAAGTATGTACTTGACAACTTTAATCATCAATAAAATCCTTGATTTCTCTTTTTCTTACGTGAGAATTATACATGGTATCAGAGCATTAAATCTCTTTCGCTCGGTAAATTATTTATAAAAAAAATATACATTCAAACTCCAATGACCCCATCTACCAACATTCTGTCAACCTCCTCACTTCACCAGCTTATTGTTGTGTGCTCCATTAAACTTAAGCCAACAAACTATCTTATATGAAGGGGACATAAATGTCCAGTTGATTTAGATGATGAGACTAACTTATCTCATCATAGAAAAATGAACTAACTAAAAGTAGTTTTTTCCACTAAAAAGGCTGCTGAGAAAGTTATAGTTGTTGAGAAGGATGCAAAATATATTAGTAGCATTAATGATCGGAAGGAGAAAGATGTGTTGCTAAGGAGTTGGATCTCATGCATCCTGAAAGAAGAAAACATGTACATAATTGTGGGCTGCTCAACTTCCAAGGAGATGTGAAAATGCTTGGAAGAAGTGTATCTTCAAACAACATTAGATAAGGAGTTTCAGCTCAAACAACAATTGCAAAGTGTTAAGCTAGGAACAAAAAAGATTGATGAATACACCAAGGAATTCAAAGTCATATGTGATGGCCTTGGAACCATTCATAAACATTCGGATAAACATAGAAAAGTAATCAATTTTGCTAAAGGTTTAGGACTCAAGTACAAGACCTTCAGGACTTTCATGATAGGTAAGGCACCATATCCCACCTTTAATCAATTCGCTAATATTCTCATGGGTTTTGATATAAGGGAAGATGAAGAAGAAGTGCCACATCAATAACATGTCATTCTTTGCCCAAAAGGGCAGAGGAAGAGAAAACAACAACTTCAACTTCAGAGGAAGAGGCTTTAAGCCTGGACGGGGAACGGGTTCTCAGAACAATCAATATGGAGCAATTTCTCCGAACAATCAAAAATTTTCAAGTGGAATAAGTCGAGGAATAATACTAAGTCATGTCAAATCTGTGTTAGAAATAACCACATTGTTCTGAAGTGATTTTATAAGTGGGACTACTTTTATCAATATTCTACAGATGAACTACCACAAGCATTAGATGATGTCAATCTGTGCATCACATGATAACCAGCCACAATGCAAGGAAACACCCCTTATCACTTGTTTCATACCATACCAAAACATTGATGAAGCAATTCTTTGTTGGGTTTCAAAGCAAAGTAGGAGTAATTGATCCTCCACTCTCTAGCTTGAGGCGAAGTGGTGAAGATAAGGGAAACTGAATATATGAAATAGGTCGAACAATATGGTCCAATCAACTAACAAGTAGAATTAGAGTCACATTAGGACTAGGGTACTTATATCGACTAGGCGGCTACTAATTTTTGTATTAGCGCTGAAGTCAACTAGGATTAGATTACGACTAGGATTAGTTTATTTATAAGTGCAATATTGTTATAGTAGTAATAGTTATTGTTAGTGAAAAATTTACAAGATAACAAAAATACAAGATTACAATTGAAAATAAAATGAAGAAATAAAAATCTCTTCAGGCTGAGGTACGGATATCTCACTCTCTTTAAGCAGCTAAATATTGATTTTTGTTTACCAATAAACTATAATTTAATAAATGAAACAACACAACAAAATTTAGATATCCTAGACGCTTATGCCAAACCTCAGTCTTACTAGGAGTAGAAGTACAACCAAAAGATAGAACATGAGGAATGAAAAAGGGTATAGAAAACAATCGTCCAACTTTAGGCCCCTTCGCGATTATCATCTCCAACACTTGATCCTGTAGACAACCATTACGAGAAAAATTCACATCACAATTATCTACCAATTGTCCAACTAAAATAAGACTAGTTGAGAGCTTTGGTGAAATAAAAACATTCTTGAAAGTTGAAGTAATGTCTCCAACCTTGGTAATGGGTAAATTACTACCATTGACATTTTGTATTTGTGATGGACCTTGATACTTACGAACATGTTTTAGGATGCTCGTTGAGTTGGCATATGATTGAAAGCACCCGAATTAACAATCCAAAAATTAGATGTAACATCATTACCTTGTAATACCAGTGCTGAAAGGATGACACTATCATTTTTTGTACCATTTTAGGAGTAAGAACTTGTCCTGAAGATGAGTTATCAATAGTGGAACCATTTATCCCACCTTGAAAAGCACTGACCCTACGATTTTGAGGGCGCGTTGGATACTCTTTGATAATGTGTCCTTGTTATTTACACTAATTACAGAACTTCTTGCTACAATTGCTAGCAATATGACAATATTCCTTTGCAACTGTAGCATTGATGAGTTCTAGTCATACTTGTGTCCTTTCCTTTACCTTGAGCAACAAATACAGCAATGACATCATTTTCGATATAACAAAAGATAAATTTTCTTTGGAGTTCGTCACCTTACAATAAGTTCTTGATAATAAAAATAATATTCATCAATATGTAAGCTCAAACAATGAACGTGGAATGTCTAAAATGCTATCGAACTTGAAATTGAGGCCTTCTACATTTTCCCATTTTTCCACACACAAAAAAAGTTCAACAACTTATTGTCTTTGGTATTACAAATTTCTTTGATTGGTATATGTCATTCGTTCTTTTGTATAAAGAATTAGTTTTAATATATAATTTTTTGACAATATTTAGGGTCTTTCAGTCATTTTAATAGTAGCACAACTTAATAGTATTTTTTGCCAAACACATCAACTTTTTATTATTGGTTTCATCACCTCTATCCAAACTTGAAACAATTTATTTATAAAATTAATTTTCGCTCTTAAATTTAAACGTTGTTAATTTATAGTTAGCTAATCCAAACAGGATCTTTGTATGATTTTGAAGCTGAATGATCATACATTAGTTGATCTGCACTTCATACTCATCCTGTCTGGTCGATCTTTCACTAGCCAGGATTAAGAGAAAACTTATAAGTACACAATTAAATAAGTAAACTCTTTTAATTACAATAAAAAAGTGTAACAATCCGAATGCGATAGGTGATGTGGAAAAAATATTGAATATCTTGGCTACTATACAAATTCTTATAGTTGACATTGTTGACGAATTTTATGTGTACCATTTTTCTTATTAAAAAATAAAATCAATTTTTTTTTTTGAAAAAGTAACTTAAGTCGGAAATTTATAATTAAAAGCATGTAAGGTAGATAAGTATTTTGGATAGAAATTATTTGACTCCTAATATAGAATTGTATTATATAAGATGAAATAAAGATAGTATATACTTTATTTTACTATAAACGATTCATATTTGTGCATGAATGTTTTGACTTGTTTGATCCTTCAAAGCATCTTTTTTTTAATTGGTATATTAATTAATAAAAATAAATATGTAAACTAGATACCATGCTAAGAAAATTTTATTCAGAACTACATTTAAGGATAAATATTTATTATTATTCTATTTCTATCTTTGAGGAAGATTAAGAAAAACTGTTGATTTTACAAGGAATGAAAATACTATTTTAATTACCTAATGGCTAATAAGTATAAAAGAAATATTGTATCATATAAAATGAAATAAATATAGTACATACTTTATTTTAATAAAAATAATTCCAATTCGCACATGAAATCTTCGACTTGTTTTTCATCCTTCAAAGCATAATTTTTCCTCTTATAAAAAAGGTATATTAATGAAGAGAAATAAATATATAGACTAGATACGATTTGGACAAAATATGATGTTGACCTACATTTTAGGATGAATATTTATTATTCTTTCTTTCTGTCTTCAATGCTAATTAGGAAAAAATATTAATTCCACAATAAATTAGAAGGTAAAAGAAATACTATTTTGATTATCTAATAAGTTTAACCATAAAAGGTAAATTTTTTAAAATTTTAGTAACAAAATCCAAATATAAAATGAATTTAATGATTTGATTTTTGTTCAAGGTACTTGTCAACTATAAATACAGTTTTATTCTTTCAGATACTTTCAACTACTTTAAGATTCATTCTCTTATCTTTCCTTGTATTAGCCAAAGCCTTTTTTTCTTTTTGGATGATTTTTTTGTTAAGAGGAAAAAGGAAACTGTACATGCAATCGACAACATGCCAATTAAATGGTAACGATTTTGAATTCATTAGAAACATAACATTTTTTAAAGATTTTGGTGTGTATGTTTAAGTGTACAGTTTGTTACTTTGTTTGTTGTTAGGGTTTTGCGTTGGCAGCCAAATGCAGGAACAACAATCAATAGTCAAATACTGATAGAAGTATCTAATTGTGCTGAGAGCATTAATGGCGTTAAAGAAGGAAGATGGAAAAATACTTTTACCTTTTATAAGCCCATACTCAAAGGTATTTCATTACTTAATAAATCATGTTTGTAAACATTATATAGAGGAATGACCTTTTTTTTCCTCTCGATGCATTATAAAGATTGGATTTGGGAAGTTTTTCTCCTTTGTAAGTAATCTATAAAAAACGAACAAGTATTGAAATAATTTGGGTCAAGAATAGATCTAAATGTAAGATAATCTCGATATCTCGCATTTTTAACTTACACATCATGTCATTTTTAAGAGTACTTTTGTGGCCATATACGAAATTTGATTGTTGATTGATTTATTTTTTCTTTTACTAGAACAAGTAAATGCATCGGAATTTTGGGGGCTTCACTTCAAGAACAACCAAACAAGTTTTACATGGCACTTAGTAGGCAACGACTGGTTGTGGAAGCAGAGTCATCAATGCAAACGATAATGGAGAACTTACAATCTTACAGAATGAAGGTTGCAGTTAATTGTGAGGTTTGTATTGTTGAGATCTCCAAATTATTGTAAGTGGATGATATACTTATATAGCACCATCAAGAATTTTGTCTTCATAAATACTCATTAAAATATTTAACTGATATAGGGGTTTCAGTATCGACTTGGTGACTTCCGGCTTCGAGTAGGCAAAGTTATTCCAATAAATTCTGAGAACTTGAGGGGAATAGTTATGGAGGTATGCAAATACTTTTAGATATTTATTCTCAGTTGAAGCTTTTTATGTGGTTAAGCCCTTTTTTTAGAACATAGCTATGTTGTAATATATTATGTTTTTTTTTACTTTGCATGGAGAGGAATTCAATTATTGTCCTTTTCTTAATACGAAATGATTGCCAGATTAACAAATTTCAAGCAGTTTCTATTATGAGCAAGTTTGCCTCATAAGATGTTTGTTTCTTTTGTAGATGGAGTATCTTCCGATTTCCTCATGGGAAACATCACATCTGATTATGAGTGAATTCTTCGAGATATTGAAGGAAACTCTTGGAAAAAGATCATTATCGGGTCAATTTGTGCATATTGAACCAATTTTTTCAGAGTTTGGCCTCTCTGATCAGTACACTTCAGAACACACAGTTGTACAATATGCTAGCATCTTGGCTCAAATGGCAGCAATATCTCAATCATCACAAGCAACTAGAAATTAGAATGTTTTGTTGACATTATAAGATTTTTCTTTAGCTTCAGAATGAGTTCTTTATGTTCATTAATAAATTGGGAATATGCACATCAATAGTAAGCAATCTTAGAGCTACTATGATTTCGGATCAATGTAATTTATGTTGGGTTTTAGCAAGGTGTGAATGGGAAATAAGAAGAGAAAATGGAAAAGTGGGGGAACCAATTTTGGAGGGAAAATGAAAAGTCATTTCTCCCATATTGGTAGAAGAAAGGAAAAGTGTTGTCCATATATTAGGAAACACTTCTTTTAGTTCTTAAAGGGTTAAGAAGAATATTCCCCCTCGCGTCGTCGTCGCTCGCTCAGCTTTTGATTTGAATTTGGCAAATGATTGATTGATTGATAATATTTTTGGACAAAATTTATTTAATCAATCTCATTAATTGATTTCCTTTCTCTTATAAATTAATTCAGAATGTTAGTTAAATAACAGAATTAATTTCGCAACGAATTATTTGAAATTCGCGCGTAACGGTAAATTCGTTTGAAAGGATTTGTTCCTTCTGAAAAGTCGTTACTTTTCCCAAAAGACACAACGTTCTGGAAAAAATGGGTCTGAACAGACGCGTTCCTTGCTGCAAATGGCTATAAATAAGAGATCTTTTTCATTTTTCAAACACTGAAATTTATTCCTCTCTGCATACATTTTCTTACAAACATAAATTGTCGATAGACAGAGTCTGTGTGTGCTCTCGTTGTTGTTCTTGCATTCACTAAAATTAGTGAAGTTTGAGGTACCGCTACTTCTCTAATAGTTAATCCATTTTATCTTGGGAGGAATTAATCTATAACCTCGGGTACTTGAGGGGATTAAATTTCTTAAGGAAACACAGTGGGTTCTGTGGACTCGGATTCTATTTTCCTATCTGTTTAATCTTTTTTCTGTTTTTGTTTTTTGCTGACCTGAATACATGAGATAACAATTTCTTTTTTTTTTAGTGGGTGATATGGAAAGTTAAATGGTTTCTTTTGTTTGAAGAATTGTTCTTTAAGATTATAGACTTTTAAGCTTTGGAGAGTAGAACTTTTTTGCTCAAAAGGAAATGTGGTATATATGTTAATATTACTATATAGGAAAATAAAGCATTGTAGATAATTTATTTAGAGAGGAATTTTGTATGTGTAGTTGGTTGGCTACATGAACTTTTATCATGATTCCACATCTTGTTCCTTTTCCATTTATACCATTTCATTGTGGAAAGCAAATCACCACATTAAAAGATATGGCAGTGGGAAGGTGGTGCGTTGTGAGAAACTCATAATCGGGGTGGTGTAAGAGAGTTTTATGTGGGACAAAACTATTGTTTTGAATATCAAAAGCAAGATGAAGTGGTAGGCGAGTTAAATGTAAAAAAAAAAAATACTAAATTGTATAGAGTTAGCCATGTGGGTTGGGGTGGTTATAAACAGAGCAATGTGGTTACCAAGTTATAAAGCAACATCGTAACCCCACCCCCATATTCCTAATCACCACAAGTATAATGTTACAAGGCCTTTTCCTAGAGGATGGGTAATATGAAGCTAGATGAAGCAAATCTAGCTCATGATCATTTTTTAACTCAACAATTGTACCTTTGTCAAAACATATAATAGGGGTTCAAACCAATAAGTATAATATCATTTTTCACCAAACATCAAGTTCAGTAAGTATTTCTGTATGATAGAACGTGTAATGATATTTGCCTTCGAATGAGCTTGTATAGAGTGGTTGGTAGTGATGTTGGTTGTCAATAGTGGTTGTGATAACAAAGGTGGTTGGTGATTGACAACGATAATGGTGATGGTTAGTGATTGTGGATAGAGTGGTAATGAATATTATCCACACTTGATATTAAGACTTTGTTCAAGATATTAATGATTAATTAAATGCTTAAATCTTAATGATAACAAATGTACTCTATGACCTAAGGTCCAAACCATTCAAATTCAAACTTTCATTAAGTGTAGTACAACTATATATGAATGAACTAGCATTGGAACTACTAGAGGAATTAATACTGTTATGTCGAATTATAAATAATCAATATTTGATATGACTATTTGTGAATATGACAAAGTTAACAGTAGCGCTACTGTCCCTACAAATGTTGCAAAATCAGTCAATTCATTTTACATGGTGATGAGCATGAGATTTAAAAATATAGGAGACAAATCATTATTGAAGAGATAAATTGAGTGTCAGATGATTAAAGACCTGTTCAAACTAAATAATTGCTTAAATCTTATAATGAAATCTGATAGGTAAAACGGTATCAAATAGTTTCACTTTCATCTCCCTTTAGAGGAATACAAATTAGTGACAATCAGAAAACCCCACTTATTATAAGATGCATTCTGAAAAAAATGCTAATATAGAAGTCCATAGCATAATATTTGGTAGGAAACTAGGAAACACAAGTCGAAAGCATTGATTGTTTGCCGATAATAAAGCAGAGAATTAAGGTACTAATAGCTCTGAGGCTATTATTTATGCAGGTACAAAAATTGTCTACTGATTAGTCTTTAAGTCTGTTGTGATATAGGAAGTTCACTTCTTATTTTTTGGGTGGAGTTTGAAGCTTCTTGCTTCTGATGTATCCTAGCTGAGTCATAGCCTCCTCCAACTCCCATTTTACCTTTCCCTTTCCAGAATTGGGAAGGTGTGACTTCCATCTAAGTTGAATATCCTTGAGCGTCATATCTCCATTCAGCTTTTCACCGCAGCAAACAACATCCACCTGCACAAAATGATATAAAGACGATTCAGTGGCAAAGCAGTACTATGGCAATATTTTCAACATATCTTCCTGTAGTATAAAACAAGAATCTGTTTCACTGTCCTATTTATGTCTGTTTCGTCTTTCTAATTCGAGAGCATCAACTGTTTCAACATAGGCTCCTTTATCTATGTTAAGTAAGCATTAGTATATATATTTCCTAATTCTTGAATTTTTTATAACTAGTTCAAAGAAATGCATAATTTAGCTTATAAAATCATTACCTCAGTATGATCATTCAAATTTAGCTTCTGTGCAATGAACTTCTGGATTGAAGTTACAGTGGCGCTACTGTCCCTGAAAATGATGCAAAATCACTTATTTTCATTTTACGTTTTAAATGGAGCATGAGTTTTAAATCAATGTTGTGTGTGGAAAATCTTACTTGACACAAATATTGGGCTTGTCAAGGGGAGGCAATCTAAGCTCCTTCCTGCGAAGAGTAAAAGAACAAATAAAGTTGTGGAGATCAATGAGACAAGAAACTTCAGAGTGATGTGGCTGGTACTTACTTTCCTCCCTGTGGTGCAAGTTTAAACCAAAAAGAGGAAAGTTCCTTCGGTTTTTCGTCCACAGCTTGGTTTTCTTGTGTTGAAGACTCTCTTTCTTCGGGACCAGTATCTTGCCTTTTCTCACATGCTTTTCCGTTCTTGCTCCTCTTTTTCTTCTTATGCTCTTTGATATTGTCCACTATAATTGACTTCCCTATTTCAACTTTGTTGTTGATACGCTCGAAGCAAGCTGAGGCATCTTCAAAGAAATATACTCTTATATTGAGGTTATGCAAAATATCTCTAACTAACAGTCAAAATATATGGCGGAATCATTTTTAAAACATGTATGCCAAAGAATTGACAACTACCTTAGCTGCAGATGCAGTTGAAGGGAGAGCTGAGGTTTCTTTTGAGGACATGCGATGGTCCATTAGAGAAAAATTTGTGTCCTCTGTGTTGCATGCATGCACTATGAGGGTTATTTCCAACTTCCAATATTAATTTGTTCCATAGATTACTTTTAGATTAGATAAGTCGGTGTAAATAACACGAAGAGCTGCAAGAGAAACCATGGATACATAGAACTATGAACACAATCGAAAACAATAGAATGAACAAGTGGCATAACATGTATGAGTTGGACAAAGCTACATCTTGTAAGTGGAAATGTACTATGTACATTTTTATCCAGTTATGATATACTCTTGTAAGTGTGTGTACTTTGTAAGTTAGATCTAGTATGAGCCAAGCTTTAGATTCTACTCTTTGATGAGTATCGAAAATGAATCACGTATCTTTATAAGGAAGCTGATTCGAAGTTGAAGGGGCTCCTCCATTCACTATATATGTCTGTAATTTCATACATAAAGAGGTAGATTAAAAACTCATCGATCTCCTTACCGCTCCATATTGGGGGTCTTCATTCACTCTTCTCTTACTTTCCGCTCCATATTGGGGGTCTTCATTCACTCTTCTCTTACTTTCCCTACTTCTAGAAAAAAAAATTAAACAAAAACGATCTTTCTAAAGTTAAAGGTTAGGGTTCTCATGTTTCATAATATTTGTAAATCTAATTAGGATAATTAATTTAACTTAGTTGACAAGAAATTAGAAAACAATTCAGATTAGAGTTAAACTACATCACTGAAACTTATTTTTTGGAACCAAAGAGCTTTTAGAGCTCACTCAATAGGTTTCATTGAACCAGAATATAAATAATATTGCTAGCCAAGAAGGAATGCACTGAATGGTTGACTGATTTTCACCTAAGGGCATGAATACCAAGGTTCAAATCCCAGCGAGAAAAAAATATAGGGTGAACCTAGGTGGATAAAATTAACTAGTAACTATGCTGGTGAGATATAGAAGGTACTCTGTGGAATGGTCAAGGTGTGCACAAACTAACCCGAACACCAATAGTTTTTTTAAAAAAAATGAACTATCGAGAAAAACTCAAAACCTAACCTGAGTTGATCTGTCGCTTGAACAAAAATGGAAAAAATCAAGGATATTTTTTTGATATATTAAGAGAAGGTCAAACCTAACCTATGTTGAATCTATCACTTGAGCAACAAAGGAAAAATCAATTAAAAATTTAATCTATCGAGAAAATATTATATCAAATTAAGTTGAATCTGTCACTTGAGCACTAAAAGGTACATCAATAAAAAAAAAGATCTATTCAGAGAAACTCAAACCTAACCTAATTTGGATATGCCACTTGAGCAGAAAAGGAAAATCAATAAAAAATATTGATAATTTGGAAAAAGTTCAAACCTAACCTAAATTGGATATGCCACTTGAGCAGAAAAGGAAAATCAATAAAAAATATTGATAATTTGGAAAAAGTTCAAACCTAACCTAAATTGAATTTGTAACTTGAGCAGCAATGGAAAAATCAATTAAAAATTGATATATTAAGAAAAAAACTCAAATCTAACCTGAATTGAATTTTTCACTTGAGTAGCAAAGGAAAAATAAATTAGAAATTTATAAGCTCATACCAATCTTAAGTTGAATCTGTCACTTGAGCGACAAAAAAAATCAATAAAATATTGATCTATAAAAAAAAGCTCATGACTAACCTGAGTTGAATCCTTGAAAAATAAAGAAAACATCAATAGTGAGTAGAGCAGTCAATTAGGGTTAAGTCTGGCTCAACTCGTGAATAGGATTGGGCTAAGATTTTTAGAGCCCATTTAAAAGTAGGGCTCTTTAGCCCAACCTGAATAAGCCCATTGGCCTCTGGGGCTTGAACAATATGAGTTGGGCTAGCCCGTGGGCCAAATAAAAAATTAATTAAAAATTAAAATAAAATAGAATACTAAAACAAACAAGAGGAATCTAAACTTAAAGTCTTAAACCATGCATATAAATATAACAAAGTTCGAATACTCAAATATAAAATTACATTTTTTGTATGATTCTTCATTGTTTTCTTCTTCTTTTACTTGAGTTTGATGTGCCTGAGCCGAGGGTCTTTCAGAAACATATTATCTACCTCCATGAGGTAGTGATAATGTCTACATACACTCTACCCTCCATAGACCTCACTGAGTGAAGTTTCACTAGCATGTTGTTGTTGTTGTTGTTATACCTATGATCTTTACAAAAAATGACAGTAATTTCAGATTGAAGTCATACAACCAAAATTTTACTTGAAGCCAAACGTAATGTATTATTAAAATTATTTTATTTGTGAATGTGAGAATTGGTTAACAAGAAGTAATACCATGTAATAAAATCTTGTCGATATTTCTGTTAACATTTTAAAATTAGAATTTAAATTATAAAAAAATATATTATTTTTAAAAAGTGGGCTATCCCGGCACGGCCTTAGCCCACGTAGTTGTAGTTGGATTGACTATTTTTTGGCCCGCAATAATAATGGACGTTCCCGACCGGCCCGTATTGACAGCTCTACTAGTGAGTAGCAAATCTGAAAGGGAAATGTGTATCTAATGAAAAATCATGCAAAGAGAGAGAGGGAGAGAGAGAGAGGGGGGGGGGGGGGGCTGAGGGGGG
>JAJOOO010018629.1:0-10623 GCA_029582685.1 Solanum piurae | reverse complement strand
ATGAATTGTGTTCATATGATTATGGGTAACTAAACCCCACAACTAGGGTTGTGGGAACCATGAGCGATTAACAAAGTATGAATAGTAAATAAGCAATTCTTGAATAGTGTTTTGCATGCATTGATAATTCTTTCGTTTAGAAGACTTTTTAATGAGTGCACGCGTTAGAACTCGCCTTTTTGCTACTTGCCGGACCAAGGAGGTAATCAACAAGAAAAGAATTATCAACATAGATTTAGTGTGATACTATCTAATAGGCTAATGTCGATTGATGTGAAGTAATAACTAAGCCAAACATCGATTATGATGTCTAATATGAAGTAAAGGTAAGGGTTAGTAAATTATACACACGTATCCGAACCAAGGTGCGGGGTGAAATTCTCTAGATGCCGGACCAAGGATTTAGAGATACCTAACTTATCACTTTGCATGTAGTACACTAGGAAAGGATTGCTATTACTAGGATTACTGCGTTATGAGCTTGTGGGGAACACGTATACCCTAATTAAATATCTCATCTTGATAACAACAAAAAATGACTTTTGATTACTGAGTACTTATTGAATTCTTACAATTTGTTTCATAAACCCGCCCCTTTTATTACTTGTTTTTGGAAGTAATTTGACTAATTGAATATAATTGTTGGTTAAAGTAAAATCTAAACCATTTTCCTCGTTGGATCGACCCCAACCTACAAGTTGGGTTCTTTACTTGATAACGATCGCTTGTGCTTCTTTAGGGAGGTGTAATTTGAGCGTATCAATGTGCTGGTTGAAAGTCCTTTAGGCTATCAAGTGGTGTGTAATTGAGTTTACCAAGATTGTCCCTTCGTGATTCAAAACCTAGTCTTCCCTGCTAATTTGATTGAAATTCCCTTCAAGGATTTTGATGTTATTATTGGGATGGATTGGCTTTATAAATATCATGCAGTGGTAGATTGTAGGTCAAAGCATGTGACCTTTAAAGATCCTACATTTTCACACATCATTGTACAAGGTGAAAGATCATTGACATCTAGTACTATTTTTGCGGCCTTGGCAAGAAAATTGATGCATCTAGGTTGTTGGGCATACCTTGATCACATAGTTGATACACAGTTGAAGAGTCCTTGTATCAAGGACATACTTGCTGTATGTGATTTTCCAGAAGTCTTCCCAGAAAACCTTTCTGGATTTCCCCCGGAAAGAGAGGTTGAATTTCCAATCGAGCTTATTCCTGGATCTACCCCTATTTCTATCACTCCTTATAGAATGGCTCCAGCAGAATTAAGAGAATTTAAATCTCAATTGCAAGAACTTCTTGAGAAAGGTTTTATTCGACCTAGTGTTTCACCTTAAGAAGCCCCTGTTTTATTCGTAAAGAAGAAAGATGGCACTCTTAGGCTTTGTATTTACTATAGACAATTCAACAAAATAACAATCAAGAATAGATATCCACTACCAAGGATCGATGACTTGTTTGACCAACTGAAGGGTGCTAAAGTATTCTCAAAGATTGATTTAAGGTATGTACATAACCAATTGCGTGTTAGAGAGAAAGATATTCCTAAAACTTCTTTTAGAACTCGATATGGTCATTATGAATTTTTGGTGATGCCATTCGGATTGACAAATGCTCCTGCTGTATTCATGGATATAATGAATCGAGTATTCAAGACTTATCTTGATCAGTTTGTGGTTGTTTTTATAGATGATATTTTAATATTTTCCAGAAGTAGTGAAGACCATGATAAACACCTCCGGATTACTTTGCAAATTTTGAACGAGAAGGAACTTTATGCTAAACTTTCCAAGTGTGAATTTTGGCTTGATGAAGTGACGTTTCTGGGACATTTTGTATCAGCAAAAGGCGTGAAGGTGGATCCTAGTAAGATACAAGCAGTTGTTGAATGGAGACCTCCCAGTCCAACCGAGGTAAGAAGTTTCTTAGGCTTAGCAAGATACTACAGAAGATTTGTGAAAGTCTTTCCATTATCGCCTCTCCTTTGACTAAGCTCTTGCAAAAGGAATTAAAGTTTACTTGGGATGACAAATGCCAAGAGAGCTTTGAAACTCTCAAATCCATGTTGACTCAAGCACCTATACTTACTCTACCAATTGAAGGGAAAGAGTATGTAGTATACAACGATGCTTCTCACAATGGTCTCGGATGCGTTTTGATGCAAGAAGGGAAGGTTATTTCTTATGCCTCCCGGAAATTAAAACCGCATGAATTTAATTATCCTACTCATGATCTTGAACTTGTTGATGTAGTTTTTGCTTTAAAAATATGGCGGCATTATTTGTATGGAGAGAAATGTCATATATTCACTGCTCACAAGAGCTTAAAGTACTTGGGTACTCAAAAGGAGCTAAACCTTCGACAACGTAGATGGCTTGAACTCATCAAGGATTATGACTGCACGATTAATTATCATCCAGGTTAAGCCAATGTGGTTGCATATGCCTTAAGTCGAAAATCATTCGCAAGCATTTCCTTGAGTACTTTACCCTTGCTTCTTGAGTTAAGAGCTAAGAATGTTTGTTTTACACCTGATTCAAATGGTTCAGTTATTGCTAATTTGCAAGTAAAGCCAATATTACTTGAATAGGTGAAGGAAGCACAAAAGATAGATGAGAAACTTGTAAAATTGACCAGAGAATTTCAAAATGGGGGAAAGCTTGATTTTACATTAGCAGAGGATGGTGTCTTATTTTATCAGAACAGGTTATGCGTCCCTAATGATGACAAATTGAGGAGAAAAATAATGAATGAAGCACATACTTTACCATATGCAATGCATCCTGGAGGTACAAAGATGTACCAGACCATTAAAGAACATTATTGGTAGAATGGTATGAAGAGAGACATTGCGGAGTTCATTTCTAAATGTTTGGTTTGTCAACAAGTAAAAGAAGAACATCAGGTCCCAGTTGGTTTACTACAGCCCTTGCTGATGCCGGAATGGAAATGGGAGAGAATAACTATGGACTTTGTTTTTGGACTTCCTCGCACCCAAAGAAATCACGATGGAATATGGGTTATTGTAAACAGGCTAACCAAGAGTGATCACTTCTTAGCAATCATGATGGATTAGTCACTTGAGCATTTAGCCGAATTGTACATTAATGAGATTGAAAGACTACATGGGATCCCTATGTCTATTGTATCTGACAGAGACCCAAGGTTTACATCTATATTTTGGGGTAGCTTGCAAGAAGCTTTGGGTACTAAGTTGAAATTTAGCACTTCGTTCCATCCTCAAACAGACGGCCAGTCGAAAAGAGTTATACAAATTTTGTAGGATATGCTTCGAGCTTGCATTATGGAGTTTGAGGGTAGTTGGGACAAACTCTTGGCTTTGATAGAATTTGCTTACAATAACAGTTATCAATCGAGTATTAGAATGACTCCCTATGAAGCCTTGTACGGAAAGAAATGTCGAACCCCTCTTTGTTGGAGTGAAGTTGGCGACAGAAAACTTGTTGATCCTGAAATGGTGCAACAAACAGAGGACAAGGTAAAAATTATCAATGATCGTCTAAAGATTTCTTCGGATATACAAAAGTCGTACGCTGATCTTAAAAGGCGTGACATTGAATATCAAGTGGGAGATAAAGTATTCTTAAAGGTGTCTCCATGGAAAAAGATTATGAGATTTGGCCAAAACGGAACACTTAGTCCCCAATTTATTGAACCTTATGAGATACTTGAAAGGGTTGGACCAGTTGCATATAAATTGGCTTTGCCACCTGAGTTAGACAAGATCCACAATGTCTTTCATGTTTCTATGCTCAGAAGATATCATTCTGATCCATCGCATATTCATCCAGTTGAATCTATTGAGGTTAATCCTGACTTGACGTATAATGAAGAATCTATCTGAATTGAAGCTCGAGAAGTAAAGCAACTTAGAAACAAGAAAATCCCCTTAGTAAAGGTACTTTGGAGGAACCATTCTGGAAAAGAAGCTACATGGGAAAGAGAAGAAGACATGAGGACCCAGTATCCGCACTTGTTCCCGAACTAGTGTATGGTAAATTTTGAGATGAAATTTCTTTAAGGGGGAGAGAATTGTAACACTCCTAAATATTAACCAAGAGTCGCATGTTGATTTACCGTTGCTTAATTACTACAATATATTTTATTCTCATTTTGGGAACTTGAAGTTTTGTGATAATTGAAAACTTGCTTAACATAAATTGTGATCGTATTTTAAGGTATTGTATTGGGGTATTTTCGTAATATTCTAATTAGAATTATGTATAGCTTTAAAAGGAGGTGAAGGATATATATATAGGTGTATATGTATGCTTTTTGGGCAACACACAATTATTTGGGCAGCCACCTTTTGGAGACAGTTGTGCAAGTGATAAACATCACTTGTTTGACTATATATATTCACTCCTCATTTAGTAAATTCGTTTTCCTCAAGTCTTAGAACCTTAGAAACATATCTAAACAGATTTTTCTTCAAAATCTCAAGAGAAAACTTGGCCCTTTTGGTTGGAATTCGAGACACACACTTCTTTTTGCTAAGTGACGAAATATGTTTTTGAGCTGGGTAGTATTTGGTATGTTATACATATATCTTTGTCTAGAATTTAGTTTACAGTGAATAAATATGATTTGGAAATCTAATTCGTAGACCTACAACTCTTATGTTTATGTAAAACTCTAATTTAGCTGTTATGGATTCGAAATATGGGACGCAACATAGGACAAGTTCTGTCCAGATTTTGAAATTACAAATCCTATATGAATAACTGTTAGTGTTTTAAATATATCTTGTTGTACAAAATATATTTTATGGTGATTCTTGTTTTTTTGCAACCCTAAGAGATGTATCTACATCTTTCATGAAGGTTATAAAGTCTAGTTTTGCCGTTTTCCTTTGCAAATCTAAGTTGCGACATGAGGTACTAGGCTGGCCAGAATCACTGTTTTGGGAGCATAGTCGTATTTGTACAGGCTAAGCTTACTTGTGATGATAATACTATTTTACATAAACATTATTGAGCTTCTAGGAATTAAATAATTTATTTAATTGTACTTTTAAGGTTGTATGTACTCGTGAACAAGTTGAGGACCTTGAAACATTGGTTGGTCTACGGTCTGAACTCGCGAAGTTGTGTTGGACTATTTCTTTGCTAAAGCACTGAGGATTGTGTATAAACTTGTACTTGCACTCTTTTAACTGCTGGTATATCTGAAAGTTGATCTTGGTACATTGGTTACCTCTTGTCACTTTGCATTGTTGTGTTGGTATCCTTTAAGACGTTAAAGACGCTTGTGTAACTCGCCCACTTGTACGGATTGTTTGATCACTCGGCACTCTTGTTGGGACCTTGTCCTTCTTGTGGCTGTGACTTTGTCACTATTGGCATGCCTCTTCATTCGGATCATTTTTCATCTTGACTCTGGATTTTTAGTCCGTCTTAAGAATGGAAGTTGTCCATTTTAAGTACGAACTAGAAAGCCATTTTTAATATGGTTCTTGGTTCTCTTGATTAATGGGCTTTGACCCTTCTTGATATAGGGCGTCGGCCCTTCTTGATACCTGTTTGTGCTTGGTGTGACGACATGATGTATATATTGGGCGAGCCTTGTTGTTGAATGTCTTGGAAAATTGTGCTATGAGCGTTCTTGACATTTGGACCTCTAAACATCGAACTTGGTACTCTTTATTTATTGTTTAATTGATTTATTTATTTTGTTCGATGGTGCTGCCCATGACTTGAGAAAGTTAACTTGGTGAATCTGATGGCTCCGAACCTATAGTTTTTACACCACTAAGCTATATGCTTAGCGATAGTTGTTTCTATCGTAGGGAATGATCGAGTGGATGTATGAAGCTTGCCATTGAAGATGGAAATTTTGAGAGCCTTATGGAAGATCACATTTGCAAATACGCATCTATATTTTGTGTAAACCTTGGGACTTGTACCTGATCTATGTGTTGTATATTTACATGAAATTGTGAGCACTAATTTGATCATGTCACCATGGGTTGTAATATAAGTATGGCTATATGTTTTGTTCTTTTGGGGTGTGTAAGTCCAAGTCTTGTAATATATTAAATTTACCACTAATTTTGAATGATTGTGTGAAGCATGAACGACCTAGTTTGGGTACTCGGAAGTTGGTAATATTCTTTTTTATGTCATTTTTACTAGTGTGAGGACAATATATGCATAAAAATCTCCGTGAGTTATTGGCTTATATTATTTCGGAAGGGTCGCTACAGTAACAGTTCAGAATGGGCCAGAATCTTCATTGGTAATGGGGGTTAGGGAAAAGCAAGACAATGATCTGATACTACTCCAACTAAAGGGTGCAGTCCATCAGCAGAGAGTTGAGGTTTTCTCCCAAGGGGGAGATGGTGTACTTCACTATCATGGTCGATTATGTGTTCCTAAGTTGGGTGACTTGAGACAGCAGATTCTTGCAGAAGCCCATAACTCCAGATATTTTATTCATCCAGGTGCCACTAAGATGTACCGTCATCTGCGGGAAGTCTTTTGGTGGAATGATATGAAAAGGGATATAGCGGATTTTATGGCTAAGTGCCCAAATTGTCAGAAAGTCAAGGTAGAACATCAGAAATTAGGAGGTACGACTAAAGAGATCAACATTCCTACTTGGAAGTGGGAAGTGATCAACATGGACTTCATTACAAGTTTACCTCGTACTCGCAGACATCATGACTCCATTTTGATGATAGTTAATAGAGTTACTAAGTGTGCACGCTATTTGGCGGTTAAGACTACAGATTCTGCGGAGGACTATGCCAAGCTTTACATTAATGAGATAGTCAGGTTGCATGGGGTTCCTTTGTCTATCATCTCAAATAGAGGTCCTCAGTTTACCTCTCATTTTTGGAAGTCATTTCAGAAGGGTCTTGGTACTCATGTTAATCTTAGCACATCATTTCATCCATAGATGGATGGCCAGGCAGAGTGTACCATTCAGACCTTAGAGGACATCTTGAGATCTTGTGAGATCGACTTCTAGGGTAGTTGGGATGATCACCTTCCTCTTATAGAGTTCGCCTACAATAATAGTTACCATTCCAACATTCAGATGGCCCCTTATGAGGCATTATATGGGTGTAGATGTAGATCTCCAGTTGGTTGGTTTGAAGTAGGTGAAGCAACCTTGATAGGGACAGATTCAGTTCATGATGCTATGGAGAAAGTGTAACTCATTAGAGATAGACTTAAGGCATCCCATAGTTGTCAGAAGTCCTATGCAGATGTAAGGAGAAGGGAATTAGAGTTCTAAGTTGATGATTGGGTTTTCCTGAAAGTGTCACCTATGAAGGGGGTGATGAGATTTGGCAAGAAAGGGAAGATCAGTCCTAGATATGTAGGCCCTTACAAGATCCTGAAAAGGGTTGGTAAAGTGGCTTATGAGTTAGAGTTGCCAACAGATCTAGCAGCAGTGCATCTGGTTTTTCACATTTCATTGTTGAAGAAGTGTGTGGGTGATCCAGCATCTATTGTACCCTTAAAAAGTGTGGCTGTGAAGGATAGTCTCACTTATGAATAGGTACCAGTTAAAATCCTTGATCGTCAGGTTTGAAGGTTGAGAAACAAAGAAGTTGCTTCAGTCAAGGTTTTGTGGAGGAGTCAGTCCGTAGAGGGAGCTACTTCGGAAGCAGAAGCAGCCATGAAGGCCAAGTATCCTCATATTTTTCCTTTCGATTCCATTTCAGCTTGAGGAAATAGTTCCTCTTCAGTTTTCGGTCATTCATGCGTAGTTTCAGTCTTAGCATCATGTTCCTTAAGTTTGTACTTGTATCTTTAGCATATTTTCATGTTCATGGAACTAAGTTCAGTCAGAAATCAGTTTCCAGTGTTTAGTGGTAGGGGTTGATGCTCTCTCCCTCCATTTCAGCTAGTTTAGTCTTCATTCGAGGACGAATGTTCCCAAGGGGGAGATAATGTAAGACCCCGTATGCTAGAACATACCTAGTGCAGATTTAAGGAGTTGCAGGTGGCACCGATGGGCACTACTCATGGACCGTAAGAGGACCCATGGTCCGTTTTGTAGGTTCGTGGTGTACCACCTGCGACCCTTCCCACACCAGCCTCAAAATATTATTCTACGTGTCGACCCACGGCCGAACCTATGGACCGTAGGTCAGGTCACGGACCATGGTCCGTGCTCATGGATCAGACCCCTAGTTTCAGTTCCCACTCGCCGATCGACGGTTGACCAGCATGGACTGTCGGTCGATCTACAGTCCATCGGTGACCCCGATAGCTCTTACGTTAGGGGTCTTTTGGTCTTTTCCTTATGTGTTGGACCCCTAAACTACATTTTTTTAGTCAGTTTTAGCCTAGTAACTAAATTAGAATCTACCCTAGTCAAATCATTCACAAAAAAAATCACCAAACTAGAGCGAAAAGAAGGAGAAAGAGTCGACCAACCCTCTCCAAGAACGCAACAAGGTTTTCTACAGTTTCTGCCCCAAAATCAAAAGATTTCTCCGTGGAATTCATCACCAGGTATGTGAGATTTCACTAGTGGGTTCCTTTCTCCTATTAGGTCCCTAGAATTCAGTCAGATTCTTGATTCCCTTAATATTATCTAGACCTAGGGTTTCTAGAATATCAGCAGATCATTATAAATTAGTTGTTTTAATGTTCCAAATCAGATTATCATGATTTTAGTATGGTTTTGCATAGATTCCTTCATAAATTAAGAACCCTAGCTATGTAGTTCTTTTAGTTCATGCATTACACATGCTAGGTCAGATATTTCAGTTATACATTACTCAGATTGAAATGTTTCATTATCAACATATTAATGTTGCAATTTTAGTTAGCATGTCAGTATTTTGAGCTATCCAGTATTACAGCATTTCAGTCATAAAATGTTAATTACTTAATCAATTGGGAGAGGCTTAATACCGAGTGGACTAGGGTCAGTCACCCTCAAGTCCCAGAACTACGTGCCTCGTAGGTTGTAAGTCCCCTCTGTGGGTATCATTTTAGTGATCACTCCAGCATGCCTCTATACCTCTGGTAGGTTATATTGGGTCCTCTCGATGGTGCGTATACATCGGAATCCATATTTAGCTCATGTGGTTTTATGTCGGTTATTAGTAGCTCCTACAGTTCAGTCAGATTCTATTGCATTGACCATGTTATCAATACAGTTCAGTATTCAGTCTCAGCATGTTATAAACTTGGTCATTACATTTAGTTTAGCCATGTTCAGTATTTCTAGTATCCTTATCATGTTCAGAGTATATCATTGCTTTATTGCTTGTTCAGTTATGTTATTATTCAGCTTTACTCTATCCTCCATGTTCAGTACCTTTCAAGTACTGACACATGCTCTGCGCTACATCTTCTCGTGATGTAGGTTCAGGTCCTCAGCTTTCAGATCACGCATAGATCAGTTCCTGATCTTCAGTTCAGCAGCATCAGTGAGGAGTCCTCATTCTTTGAGGACAGTTGACATGTTATCTTTCCATTTTAGTCTTTAGTTTTAAGTTTTTGCTAGATTTAGCTAGGGCATGTCCCAACACTTCTAGTCAGCTTAGAGGCTTATTTCAGACATAGTTAGTTTCAACTTTAGTGTTAGAGTTTGACTTTCAGTTGTATTTCAAACTCTCAGTTTTCATATATTCAAATTTAGTATATGGGTATCCCCATCATTTCAGATTATCTCATGATTAGCTTCCGCACAGTATTTATTGGTTCAGTTTGCTTTAGTATGTTCATGATATGCCAACAGGGTTATCTTGGGGTCACTCATGATCTTAGGTTTTGTGTTCGCGTCCAGGAGGTAGCCTCGGGCCATGACATACTCTAGCTTGAGGTATTAGTTCCTCATGGTTCATTCCTTTGGTTTAATACATTTTAGTCATTCTCATGTTTCTATATGCATGCATGTTCATGAAAACTTGATTTTTGATGTTATGATTTAGCTTGGAGTGATTTCTTCTTATTTATGTACATATGATGAGATTTGAATTCATGTTGGGTTGTTAGTTTCTCTTATACTCTATTCATGCTTGCTTGAGTCTCATTCGAGGATGAATGTTTCCAAGGGGGAGATATTGTAACACCTCAGAAATTGAAAGTTTAGTTTGGGTTGAGAAAGTTCAAAAAAATTACAGAAGTCTGGTGCTACGTCTTGACCTACGAATCGTCGAGAGTTCTATGGATCATAGGAAAGGTTTCATAGGACCTTGTTTGAATTATTGGAAAATGTCAAGTCTCTGGTGATGAGTTGCAATTTAACATGATGAGGTGTCGAATGAACTACGGGACATAGGTGGTGTCCGTGAGATGGTTCTACAGTTAGTAATTTGGGAGGACAAGTGATTGACGGGTATGCACTATGAGTCATAGTTGGTACTGCGGACTAGAGTGGACTTAGGTGATTTTTGGTAATGTGAGTGTAACGCCCCTCAAAATGAAGTAGGATAAAGTAGAGCCTCACATGGGTTTTATGCACTAATAACTTGTTAAAATAATGAATTATAGCCTTTTTAGTCAGTTTTAAAGAGTTTGGAAGTCAAACGTCAAGGGACGACCAAGACGTTCGGAAACTAGTCTTTTACGTGTTGGTGTGTTCTAGTATGTTGTTCATGTTTTTATGTGTTGTTTGGAGTCTAAAATCAGT
>JAJOOO010018628.1:0-16994 GCA_029582685.1 Solanum piurae | reverse complement strand
ATTTGCACTTCTGATGTTTGTAATTGTATAAATTCGTTATTTCGAGTTTATACAAAAATAACTGAATTATACAAATGTACCCGCGAATTATACAAATCCACGAATTATACAAATGAGGCAGCTTAAACTATAGCTACAACCCGTAAATATGCAAACTATAGCTATGGAGCGTAATTAAGTTTATTATAATGGCTATTTGTGAAAGTTTCCTTAAAATCATCCCCTAAATCCAATGGAACTGTCGAAAATTTGATCCAAGCATCCGGATTCTGAATGTTGACCAAATTAAACTCAAAGGCCAAAATTCCATAAAATTCCAACTTATGACCTCAAATCCACGAACAACTCAGAATCTGAAACCGATGACTCACGTAGACCAAATTCCGTATTTCGGAACTGGCGGAATTGATGAAATTCCATTTCGAGATTCGAAACTCCAATTGACACCAAAAACCACTTTAAACCTTTCAAAACTTCAAAAACTACAGCATTTATAGTGTATTGTATTAACTTTTTTGGACAATAATCTATTCATTGCTTTCTAAATGTGAAAGATGAAAATAAGTTGAAGAGTTGTAGACTTGGGTAATGAAGAATTGCAATATAGGTGAAGGATAATGAAGAGTCGTATAGTATGTTTATCAGGCAGCTAATTCAGTAAATGTATCTCTTTCTTTTGCCCAAATTTTTCAATGCATTGGTTTCTAGCCAGGTTAAATATAATTCTGATTTTTTTCTTTTCAGAACCCATTTAATTTCGGACAAACTACATAAATCCCACTAGGTTAGGTCCTAATTACTAAGATTCCCGATAGTTTCAAATATTACTTTTTCTACCATATTTCATGCTTAAGATACACAAGTTGGAATCCGTGAGATACAAATATCTGTTGAATTTTAAAACTGAGATACGTATTTTATTTGATTAAATTAATTGGTTGTAACTGATTTTCTTAGTTAGATAAGTAATTGAGGATTTTCATAATAATTGGACAATTAATTTTAAAAAATTCAAATTAATCAAATCCCTTAATATAAGGCGGAAATCAAGGAGTGTATCTATGTTTAATTAATTTCATTTTATTATTCTTTGAAATAATAAATTCATTAATACTTTTAATAAAAGACAAAAAAAACATGTATATCTTAGTCATGTAATTTGATTAATTTCATTTTGTTACTCTTAAAATAAAAAAATCCATTAATTTGATGTATCTAACAAACTAAACACTTAGATACATGTACATCCATATCATATAGTTCGTCCGTCAACATTCAAGACGAGAATAGATCTAAGTAAACACTTCATGTATCATATGGACCATATGTATCATAGAAGTATCATTGATTTATTTCGTGTATCTATTTATATAATCTAATTTTTATTTCATGCATCTTTTATATGTATCCATTATTAATTTGATGTATCAAGTATCAATTTCATATATTATATTCAAAAGCATGTATCTCGGATACATAATAAACATATACATATAATTATGTGTATCTAAATATGAAATGTAACTTAAAGACACAATTTTAGGAACAAATCACAATGGTAGAGTATTTGTCTTATCATTAATCCAAAAAAGTAAAAAAAAAATCAAAATTCTTCCTTTTTTAGCTCTGATGTTCCCCCCTCATAGATACATATAATTTTAAGTCAGATACATATAATTTTAAGTCAGATACATGAACTCTTAACTAGATACATGTACACCTGATGTGTATCCAACATTGTTGCATATCTAATGGTGTATTTGTTCTGTTAATTAAAACTTGACGTAATTCTTCCATCTTGATTGGATTGTTCCTATACTTAGATCTATTCTCGTCTTGAATGTTGACGGATGAAGAGTCACTCCCTGCAATGAGAAATTCATGAGTAAAAATAAACAAATAAAAGTTGTTTGATTTAGTATAATATTGTTAAAGTGTAGTACCTTTAACAATTAGAATCATCCAATTTTGAGAATGGTCAGTCATTAAAGTGTTTGAGAAACAACAAAATCAAAAAATATAAAACCTAATTTGTAAAACTTTTTAAAATTGAACTTAAGAACATTATGAATTTTAATTCAAATACAAAACCAAGATACATGAGAATAATAAAACAATAGAAACAAACTTATATGTGAAATATTGATTTGAACATGCAAACATGTATTGAGAGAATTGAAGGAATAAAGAGGAAGAAGAAGAAGGAAGAAAGTGGGTTGTTGGACATGGGGTGGGGAACGGCGGTAGATGAGAATAGAAAAAAAATTGACTTGTTAATGGACCATTAATTAAGGAGTTTAAATTTAAGATAATTATCCAATACCATAATGAAGAGATTTGTATATCTGATTAAATCTTTTAAAATATATGGTGTAAATATTAAAAAGTGGTAATATGTGTGATTGTTTTAAACTAGAGATAAATATAGTATATATGGTGGTGATGTATGTGAGGTTAGATAGTTTTTCCTTTAATTTCCCATAAATTCTTATATAAAGTTTTAGATACAATTCTCTAGTTTAATTAATTGTCTTCTTTCTATTTAAGATCGATAATTACAAAAAAATCAACATATTTCTTCAGTTACAAAAGTGAGATTTTTTGTGATTTCCTTGGAAAGAGAAGTCAAAATGCTGACGAGATTAGTTTTCATTGCATTTCACTTAATGTCTCTCATAGTTGCACAAGTTTCTTGTATCTTTTCTCAATATCAGTTATTGTAATTTGTAATTACATCTTTATTGATCTATTTTTATTTTGTTGGTAGACACATAAATCAAAATGCAAAAAAAGAAGGAAAAATTACCTAAATACACATCATATTTTATCATAATATCTAAAATTTCCTACCATTTTAATTTTTTTCAAAAATCCCCTCTCGGATACATCAACTCTCCTCTTATTGATGCATCTTTATCCCTCTCTCGGATATATCCATCCCCTCTTTCATACATCCCTCCACTCTTGGATACATCCCTCACCTATGTATCCTGAAGTGGAGTGATGTATCCAAATGTCAAATCCCCTCTCTGATACATCCCTCTCCTCTCAGATACATCCCTCACCTATGTATCTGGATATGTGCTAATGTATCCGGAAGTCCAGTGATGTAACTGAAATCCACAAATTTTAAGGGATTTTAGTAATTTGAAAAAGAGTAGGGAAATAATGTAATTAACTCTTAACACTATAACATTTAGGTAAATTATCCAAAAAATAAATACTTATTACATGGTCGTTTTTCGTTCGTAATATCTGTTGGTTTCTTTGTCTACAATATCTTATGAATTTTAATACTTTTTTTTTTATCCATCTTTGACAGGTTGCTAGAACAAGATTGTGTCTATGAGTGTGAGTAATATGACTTTTCACGAATTGTTCATCTATCTCTGTAAATTCTTATTAGTTACTCTTGATAAACATTTGATAATGGCTTGATTTTTCATTCTTTTTTCTTCTTCTATGAACGTTTGAAAGTAAAATATTTTCTTATTTTTCACTTTTCATGTCTTGGTATTTTTCTTTTATACATTTGAGACTGTTAGCATCAAATATATGATCATCGTAATAATTTAAAAGTTTCTACTGCTATTTTCTGTGTCCTTTGATATTTGGGTGAAACAAATATAACCAAACATAATGATTTAAATAAATTTCAAGAAAAATAAATTTAAATATTATTTTACAAATTAAATCACTATTTATGAGTATTAATGTTGCTTGAAAAGCAAAAGAAAAATAAAGGCCTTTTTCTTTTATTAAATAACGTCTATATCTACGGTATAGAATTCAAATATATTAATACAACTTGATAATTGGCTGCAACAAGATTCAAGAATATGAAGCAATTAAAATTTTATTTTTATTATTTAAATATATGATGATTGAGATCTCTTTTTTAAATTGTTTTACAATTAGAAATTGATGAATTATTGAGTGATATACTTGGTAAATAGATTTATGATATAAATATTTTTATCTTGAAAAATAAATAAATACTTTTTTCTAAAAAAAAGAATCAATTTTAACTTCTTTCCAACGGTAAAAACAAGATTGTTTAAACTTCTACTTTAAAACATTTTTACTTATTAAACAAGCATATCAAATTTGATAAATTTATATCATTACTTATCTATGTAGTAACCGTTTGAGTAAACACAATTTTTTTTTCCAAAATTTAAATCCGAAGGGATCTTTAAATAAAATTTATCGACAATTATACAAAATATTCTATGATCAAACTGGACCAAATCGATGAAATTTGTTTGATTTTGATAAATTTATATATCCGAAAGGAATTTTTTACCTAAAAAAAAGTGGAAAAACGCCGCTGCCGGGGATCGAACCCGGATCATCCGCGTGACAGGCGGGAATACTTACCACTATACTACAACGACTTTTTGTTTTATCAAATAATGGTTTAAAATGAAACAACCAACTCATTGAGGTCATTATATCTTTTATACAAAATTTATTAATTAATTTATAATTAGTTAATACTATATCCTTTGATAGATTTGAGATATGATTGTGAAAAAAATACATGCCCACAAGGTGATGATGAAATGTCGCATAGGGCGTTTTAGATCAGTTTTTCTTTGTTTGTATCACAGAAACTAGGACCTTCTCCAACCCTTGTGATGATTCAACATCAAAGTGCCAAACTATATCGTTGATAACAACTCTTGGGAGTCATTAACATGTTATCCCTTGGCTTACCGTTGATTCATTGAGTAAAAGCCCTTCCACAACTAACTTCCGAATCATTATGATTTTGAGGAGTTCGCTGCCTTTTGAATTGTCTGAGAAAGCTAACTCCAAATTAACAAAATTGAACCTCTTGCAAAGAATGTGGATTTAGTTCATAGAGATATTGAATGGACTAAAATCATTGAACCCTTTTCATATGATGAGAATTTTTGTGTATTGTACGCTGCTTTGCTATGCACCATTCATGGTGCGAGTAACGATGATTTTGGAATGTATTAATTGTGTTTGAAGCAATGTTGATAAGGTATCAAGATTCGTGATTGATTTTTTTCAATTGTGGGTGTTCCAATAAAGAAACTAAAATGTCACAACAAATAGTTGCAACTTGTCAAAAGTTTTAACATAATGCCGTTAAAAATGGATTTTGAACCTAACACAACCGCAAAAGTTAGCTTATGAAGTTAGAAGAAAGGATTGACCGAGACCATAATAAAGGTGACCACCCATCCCCTTTTTATTCGACATGAGACTCTTCAACAATTATTATTTCTTATAAGATGTGATCGCACTATATAAGCAGATGCGAATCCATGATTTCAAGAAAACGGGTGCACCATTGCTTTAAAGATAAGATCAAAAAAATTATAATAACAATTACTAAGCGAGCAATACATAAAAATTACATTACCACAAAAAATATCATCAATTTACAATTGTACTTGATTCTTTAGCTATTGATGATTTCCTATTATAAGGAATGACAAGATTTTTTGATATGTAAACCCTAAAATTAAAGTGATATATATATATATATTTTTATTTTGTTAGTTTGTTTATTAAATAGAGAAATCGTAAACTAAAATTATCTTAAACTTTGACACTGATGATTTCTCTAGATTCTTGACTTGAAGTTGGAGACTTGAAGCTTCTTCTTTGTGTGAAAAATAAAGGAAAAATCTTTTTTGGCCAGAATGATATTTTATCTATGTTATTTTAACTTTTTAAATATTTTTACCCTTTTAAATTTAATACATTTTAACTAAAAAATGGAAAAAAGATCAGTTTATTTTAAAATTAAAAAAATATTATAGTTTTTTTTAATTTTCTGGCCAAATTCTTGCCAAATTTTCTGGCCATTTAGCACTTTCCAAAAATAAAAAATAAATTTGAAGAGAGAAGAAAGATATTGTTTGAGAACTTGGAAAGTGGGTGGGAAAGAAACTTTTGAAGACGTTTTTCAAAACACGTTTTTCATTTTTCAGAATTTAGTTTGTTTTTAAAAAAAAATGAAAAACGTGTTTTGAAATCTTGCAGTCATACCACTGAACCATCCAACCATCTTGAGAATGGGTTCCACAAATTTTAATTTAATATATTCTTTAATAATTATAAAAGTAATATATCGAGTTTAAAAAAAGCAAACTAATCTTCAATGGATCTGTACATTGGATTGCATATGATATGGTTGCGAATGGTGGTGGCTGTCGGAGTTTAGTTATGACTTTTAGTATAGCAGATGAGGTGTTTGGGGAGATTATGTTGCCGGATGCTTTAGTTGGTGTAATTCCAACGAATTTATCGATTATGTTGTTTGAGGAATCACTTGTTATTGTTAGGTATGAGAGGGAGATAAATGATGCTTCATGTGAAGTATGGCTGATGAAGCAGTATGGAGTTTTGGAATCGTGGAGTAGGTTGTATCGTATAAATTTGGTTGCAGATATGGAGAAAGTAGTTGGATTTAGGAACAACGGTGAAGTTTTGTTTTCAACTAGGAACAATGATCTGAGATCTTATGATCCAAATAGTGGACGCAATATGGGTCTTTCTAGTCAAGGGAGCTATCGCTCGTTTTATGTTCAGAATTACATGGAATCACTTATTTTGCTTAAAGGGAACAATGCCGTTTTATCAAATGTGGTAGACTAGTTTAGAGAGGTAATGTACTGAATGTTGAATTACATGGAATGGCTCTTTGCATTACATTGGTTGTTAGTGTACTCTTGTTGCATTTTGATGTATTTCCAGTTTATTGTGAAACCTTATCCTAGCGAAGGAACTTGTCTTTATCAGTCGACTATCGTATTATTTTTGTTGTAGCTACTGTGATGTTACTATCGGTTTGTTTTCGTTGTTTTTCTTTGAGCTAAAGTTGGCAGGCAATAAGGTGTTGCAGTGACCTGAGTATTTGCTATACACATTATTACCTTCTCATTGCATTTAGTGTGATTTGATGAGGCAGAATTTTCATACTTGGTGGGAGATGACAAGTATTCTGTGGAATTAGTCGAGGTGAGCGGAAGCTGGCCCGGACAACCACAGTCGTCATAAAAAAATAAAAATAATAAAAAAGAATTTCTATACTTCTCCTTGATGTCAAAATTGGCGAGTGATGAGGGAAATGCATAATGTTCAATTAGCTCAACCCGAACTAGTTGACTTTACAAAAGAGTACATATTCTTCACTTTGAAACACTATGCTAGTTATGGACATTACAAAAAGTAATAGATCTTGTACAATAACAAAAGAGAGAGAGCCCTCTACAAAATCACTGTTGCAAAAAGGTTAATAAAATCCGTCTTTTGAATCTTTGTTCAGTGTTCTTGCCTTCGTGAGTTGTTGATTTGGATCTTTGATTGATTATGATTGATCATTGATCTCCTTTCTTTATGGAAATTCGTCGTTTTATTATAAATCTTTCATTGATTATGACTGATCTTCTTTCCTTCTGTTCCTTGGATGAATATTCACCTATGTACTTCTTGCTTCCTTTTCCTGCGAAGGTACTTTAGGTTAATTGTTATTATTAAAACTAATTTAGAAGTATTTAGGGGATAACACTTATTACAAAAGAACAATTAATAATAAAGAATTAAAGTTAAGAAAATATTAGATGTTCAACAATCATTTGGGGGGAAGACAAAGTTTTCCAATCATTTACCATAATTGAAAATTGAACTTGTAATAAAATAATGATGGAGAGCTCTAGTTTGTAAATCATAAATGTCATATATTAACCCTCATTCAACCTTAACTTACCACATAATTACTCTATAATTTCACCTATATTTGAAAATAGACTTGAAGTGACCCCCAAGAATAACTAAACAGTGGATTCTCACTTGACATAAAACAATGCTAAAATAAATTAATTACCGATTCTTTAAGAATAAGTTATAGGATTAAGCTGATAAAATGCAAATAAAAGGTTAATCTATTAAGTATATGATTGCTGGATTTTCTTGCCTAAAGGTCTTAAACAGAAGATAAGTGAAAGAAATAGTTTAGTGATTTTATCATTGGGTTTATCCCAAACCCGCAACCCACTCTGTCATGATTTTTATTAAAAAATATCTAAACTTGTCCTGCCTCGTCCTGCCCCGGCCCGTTGTCATCCCTATATGTAAAGTAAATTTTACCAAAATTGTCTTCCACAACTAGGGTTCGTCTTGTCCCCCTCTCTCTCTCACACACACTCTCTTTCTTTCTCTCAAAGTTGCTCAATGACTGATTCTAACTCCGCCTACATTCCTCCCGAACTTTTGAGAGATATCCTACTAAAAGTTCCTACTAAATCCTTAATTCGATTCATAGTTGTCTGCAAATCATGGCTTTCCCTCATCACCAGTTCTCCTTTCATCTCCGTTTACCTCGCCCAAACCCCACATTCCAACACCCTTCTTATAAGGCGTTACGTCAATACTTGCAATAAAGAGAACTATTTGATGTTTCAAGACTATAAGAATCAACCCTTTTCCTTGGATTTTATATCGGAAGTGAATTTCCCTTTCAAATGCCAACGAGAGTATTACACAATTGTTGGCAGCTGCAATAGCATCGTGTGTTTGTCTAGAAAATTGTTTGGTAAGTTGCGGAGTCTTGTTCTGTGGAACCCTTCTATTCAGAAGTTTATAACCTTACCTTTCCCTTCCATTAAGCCTAAGTCGCCTCATATGTCTGTTCTTGGATTTGGTGCTGATTTACCTGATACTAATGACTATAAGTTGGTTAAACTTGTGTATTGTAAGAATGATGTGTTCGGGTATAATGGTTTTCTTGAGATTGAAATTTATTCGATCAATAGTGGGGTTTGGAGGAGAGTGGTGGGGTTTGAGATTAAGCATTGTATTGTGGAGATTATGTCGTTTCAAGCTTTTGTCAAAGGATTTGTACATTGGATTGTGTATGATTTTGTTGCGAATGGTGGTGGCCTTTGAAGTTTAATTATGACTTTTAGTATTGCGGATGAGGTGTTTGGGGAGATTATGTTGCCGAATGCTTTAACTGGTGGAATTGGAACAGGTTTATCTATTATGTTGTTTGAGGAATCACTTGCTGTTGTTAAGTATGGGAGGAGGATGTATGGTGTTTTCTGTGAAGTATGGGTGATGAAGCAGTACGGAGTTTTGGAATCTTGAAGTAGGTTGTACCGTATAAATTTGGTTGCAAACTTAAACAAAGTTGTTGGATTTAGGAACAACGGTGAAGTTTTGTTATCAACAAGGGAGAATGGTCTGGTTTCTTATGATCCAAATAGTGGACAAAATAAGGGTCTTGGTATTCAAGGATACACTTGGTCGTTTTATGTTCAGAATTACATGGAATCACTTATTTTGCTGAAAGGGAACAATGTCATTCTGAGTGCGTTCTTAGGAGGAATGGGAGGTTTATGGACTTAATGAGTAGCTGGACTACAAAATTTATCGATACATCAAAGAAGAATCTGATCAGTAGGTAAGGTATTTCACCAAAATTCATGGCTGTTTCAAGGTATTGGAAGTGAAAGATGTTTTTATCAAATTTGGTATATGTTAATTATATTGTTCTGAATGTTGAACTTTTATTTTCCATTTACTTGCGTAGTTGTGTTACATTAGTTGTTAATGTACTCTTGTTGCCTTTTGATGTATTTCAAGTTTAATTGTTGTAATTCGTTATCTTTATCATTTTATTATCATATTATTTTCTTGTAGTTACTGTAATGTTACTATCTGATCGATTTAATTATTTTTGTTTTTTGAGCTAAATATGGTCAGTTCTTTTAAGGTTGCAGGCAATAAGGTGTTTTGTGTCTCATCAATTGCATTGGTCTTGACTATTTGGCTGTATATGCACATTATTATTATTTCATTGCTTCTACTGTGATTTGATAGAATTTTCCTACTTCTCCCTGATGTCGAAAATGGAGAGATGAAGAAAATACATAATGCCTAATTTAGCTCAACTCAGACTAGTTGTTTTTTTTTAGCAAGCCAAGTGCATATTTTGTTGTATCATAACTTGTGTTCCATCTCTGTATTATATGTTGCATATTTTCAAGTATATGTGTCACTCAAAGTCCGATTTTGCATTCCATAACAAGATTTCATAGATCGCGTTCTTTTTGTTTTCGGAGAGATGATCATCACCTATCTTAGACAAACACTTTTCCAACCTCAGTAGACCTAATTCTTTCAGTTTTTTGATAGTTGAAATGGTCGAGTCTTTTAAGTTCTTCAAATTAAAAAAACTCACTTTCTCAGCTTTTTTGGAATTTTTGTGTAGCATCTTTGTTGTACAACAAAAATCTATGTAACTGGAAATCCATTATATTTGGACATTCATTTAGTCACTCACTTCTTTAGTTTCACGATTTTTGGGAAAGCACGATAACATATGTATCTCAATTCTGTTACAAGTACTCGATACAATAGCTTCTTTGAAATGATTAGAGGAACATAGTCGCTTGAGGCCATTCTGATTCAACTGGTGTGGTATGAATGTGAAGTCCTATAAAGATGAAATGTTATATTTCAACAAAAAATCATTTAACTTGATTGAGTAACTTTTAAGTGAAATATCATAGTTGAGTGATCATCTGAAATATTAATTCATAAAATTGGGGACTAAATTATATCTTGTGTTTGATAAAAAAAACTATTATTGAGACAGAATTTATACCACAATCATAAAATAGATAATCATAACAATAATTCTATAATTATAATCCCAATATAACTTGGTTTTGAATCAAACAACTATCCTAAAAAGATAATTAAATGTATAAATATTTCAAGAAATATTGTTAAGTCGTAAATTAAAAAAAGAAAAAATTATGAAATTAAAAAGGTAATTTGTGTAATTAACTGCCCCCACTTTCTAACCCCAAAAACAACGTGGAGCAAACCCCACTTCCATCACGTATTAGCACTAATTAATTTTTTTTTTTCATATAAATACTTGCTACTCCCATCTCTTCTATTTCACAAAAATATTATGGCTTCCGTAGCAAATTACTTCAATTTCTCAGCTATTTTTCTTGTGTTTTTGTTGCTTTCACCAAAGTGTTCTTTTTTGGAAGCTCGAAATCTTAAAGAAGACAATCAACAACTAATATTGTGCGATGAAATATACGTAGTTGGAGAAGGAGAAACACTTCAAACAATATCTGAAAAGTGCAACGACATTTTTATATTGGCAGAGAATAGTCATATCAATGATGATGATGATATTTACCCTGGCCTTGTTCTCAAGATTACCTCTACAAACCTACAACTAATGTTTAATTATTAGTAACACTTTTTAATTCTTCATTTTATTTTCAATTTCTCCATAGTTTCAAATTACTCTGTCCAATCATATATATGCAAGTTTATTAACATTTCTTCAGAAAATACTTTCCAATATCTGTTTATGCAATATTTACAATGTCAATCCAAAAATCCGCTAAATTTCTTCTCTTACTTGTACTATTGCAAATTCAGACATTGATATGATCGAGAAATTGATCAATTGTTCTCTTCAGTATTCAACACAAATTGCTTAAACTTTTCGATATCCCTTTGTTTTTTAAAGAATGAACTTTTCAGAAGTTGTTTAGCAGTTGGCCTCTTCTTTGGATTCTTCGAAAGACATTTCACAACCATCTTCTCAAACTTTTTCGTAAACACCTTTTGTTTAAACAGATTATGCTTTGTTTTCTTGAATCTCCATCCCTTCTTCTTGACGATCAACAGCTTTTCGAGTGATACTGGAAATCTCTTCTTCTTCCTTATCTTTTTAATTATACGAATCAATTCTTCACTATGCGTCACAGGTAATTCTCCGTAAGCTAATTCCAATGCCGTTATTCCCAATAGCCAAATATCAGATTTTGGTCCAATCGCCCCCTCTGGTGCAGCACCCCATATAGCAATTTTTTTCGGGTCCAAAAATGGGGGAGATCGCGAAATATCTTCTTCTTCATTTGAGTTATCCTCTACATTGATGTCTTCGGAGTCATAAACCGATGCTTCAAATGCTAATTTGATCAACATTTCGCCATTAGCATTGTTGATATCAACAAAAATATCTCCAGCATTTAAAGTGTTATGAACCCTTGAATCAATTTTAAGATGAAGCTCGTCTTGTAAACCGATAAGTACTTCTTTAAGAGCTATAGCAATGAACTCCTCTGGCAATTTTTTATCGGGACGAGTAGAGAAAATGTAACGGAGTGATCCATGTGACATATAAGGCAATGAAACGCATTTGAATTCTTCAGTATTGAAATTACTCTTGATTCCAATTATGTTGATTGTAGTACTATAGCCTTTCGATACATTGATACTGTGTTGAAGCTCTTTGCTTTCGTTTACGAATACGATTCTGTTGATGACCTTCAAAGTGACATGGCCAGAAGGAGTATGTGCTCTGTTTTTTGTAGAATATTTGGAAAACAGAGCTTTGTAGACATGGCAAGCTCC
The DNA here is from genome assembly GCA_029582685.1 of Solanum piurae. Lineage (NCBI taxonomy): Eukaryota > Viridiplantae > Streptophyta > Magnoliopsida > Solanales > Solanaceae > Solanum > Solanum piurae. Next base: position 4,559 of record JAJOOO010018628.1, on the reverse strand, counting down.
ATTAGAAGAAGAACCAATTTCATTTTTGAGAAGATAAGTATGGTTTTTGTTTGGATCAATTATGGTTTTCCCAACTCTTGCAGGACAATAATTTCTTGGTTTACGTAGAGATAAAGAAATTCGCCGTCTCGAATTTACAATCCTAGAAGAAGAACTGGTTTCCGTTCTTGGATTCCGAATCGTTGAAGAAGAAGAAGCAACGTCATCATCGGGAAGATCTAATGGTTTTCTGCATTTTTTTTTGGAGGATTTGCAGAAAATTGGGATTGGTTTAGTGAGGAAGAAGAAGAAGATGAAGTATTTATAGCTTTAGCCGTTTGGGTTGTTATTCTCCCGCGCTTAATTGGTTCAGCAAGTAACTAAGTAAAGTATTTTTTTTATATAAGAAAGGGGAAAAAGGATTATTAGTTTATCGAAAATAATTTCTCTATTTCATGAATCATGACATAATATTATGTATCCTGTTACGAATCTAGCCACAATGCAGGACCCAATTGGTATACTGTCAAATTACATTTGGGACCCGAGTTAAAGGAATGAGCATGTGCACTAAAAATGCCTATATATAAAGGATAAATTATCTCATTAGGGTTATGCTATGAGTTGTGTTATTTTCTTTTAATTAGCTATTTTGTAATAGCAGTCTGGAATCTACCTTTTCTATTTTCCTTTTGATGTTTGATCCACTCGTAAGTTCTTTTGTGATCAATAGTTTGTTACATTGCGTAGATTAGTACCCCCACTTCCCAACCCCACTTCCTTCACGTACTAGGACTAACTAAATTTGTCTTATAAATACTTACTACAACATTAATCTATTTAGTTTCACAAATATTATGGCTTCCTCAACAAATTACTTCAATTTCTCAACTATTTTTCTTGTGTTTGTGTTGCTTTCACCAAAGTGCTCTTTCTCGGAAGCTTGAAATCTTAAAGAAGACGATCAACAACTAGTATTGTGCGATGAAATATACGTAGTTGGAGAAGGAGAAACACTTCAAACAATATCTGAAAAGTGCAACGACCTTTTTATATTGGTAGAGAATACTCATAGCAATGATGATGATGATATTTACCCTGGTTTTGTTCTCAAGATTACCTCTAGGAACCTACCACTAATGTTTAATTAGTGTACCCTTAATTCTTCGTTTTATTGTTAATTTCTCCTTAATTAGTTTCATTTAGATTTATATATGCACTGTGTAAATTACAGATATACTTATGAAACAATGTCTCTTATTAAATTAAACAACAGGTGTAATTGCTGCAGAAATCCAAAAAGAGAAACTATGATCCATACTGTGAGAGATCATGAGGGCTAAGTAGAGAGTCATTGATTCGAATTTGGGGTATGGGAGCTCTTCGTATGCAGACGAGTCATGTACAAGAAATATTGGTCATATGTAGGTGTTATCCCACTAAGTGAGGTCTACGAAGGGTAAGAAAACAATGGAGAAAGTATAACCGTTAATAAGAAAAGCATGAATGTGTTTGATCAAATAGTCTATTATAACTGGAAATCTGTTTTCCTCTTCTGCTGTCAAGAAATCGATCAAACAGCCCAATTTGGTGTTCATAGAACAGATGCATTATCTACAAAGAATGACCAACTTCATACGAACATACAAACGTTTCATTCAAATAAAGAAACAGAAGGAAGAATCAGATGACCAATCCGCAGAAGTAGTTTCATTTCATGTATATAAAACATATGATCCTCAGCTAAGAAAACAGATCATTTCATGCCTTAACGAATCTGCTGAATATGATCTTTCACTGCTCAATTAACACAAATTGCTTAAACTTTTCAATATCACTAAAGAATGGAGTATTCAAAAGCATAAAAGCAGTTGGCCTTTCGTCTGGATTCTCTCTAAGACAAGCAAGAACCATCTCCTCAAACTCCCGCGAAAACACCCTTTTCTTTCGTTTAACTAAATCCATCACTTTCTTGAATTTATTATCCCTCTTGATCATCATCTTTTCAAGTGATTTTGGAAATTTCTTCTTCTCTCTTATCTTGTTGATTATATAATTCAAGTCTCTACGATTCTTCACAGGTAAACTCCCATACACCAATTCCAGTGCTGTTATTCCCAATAGCCACATATCAGATTTTTCTCCTCTGTTATTCTCATTTTCACTCTCAAACACCTCTGGTGCAACACCCCATATAGAAATATTCTTCGGATTCAAAAACAAACTACCTTCTTCAAATGGGGGTTCCGAGTCATAAACGGATACTTCAAATGCTAACTTGATCGACATTTCATTAGTATCATCGTGGATGTTAACAAAGATATCTCCGGCATTCAAACTCTTATGAACCGTTGGACGGCAGAAAACATGAACTTCGTCTCGTAGACCAATAAGTACTTCTTTAAGAACAACAGGAATGAAATTCTCTGGCAATTTCTTTTCAGGATGAGTGGAGAGAATAGAACGAAGCGATCCCTCAGACATAAATGGCAAAGAAACACATAACAAATTCGAAGCAAAGAAAGTTTTCTTGCTTCGAATTATGTTAGGACTCTGACGTTGAAAAAGGTGTGTTTGAATCAATTTGAATTCATTCTGATGGAGTTTCATGTCGATGATCTTCAAAGTGACATAGCCACGAGGAACAGGTCCGCCAGAGCGATACGTATTTCTGGAAAACAGAGCTTTGTAAACAGAGCATCTTCCATTAGAAAAAGACCCAATTTTCAAGATGAGAAGATAAGTATCTTTGGTGTATGGATCAGTGATGGTTTTTCCAGGTCTTGGTCGATTTGAAGAAGAACCAATTTCGGCATCTGAACTTCTTGAAGAACCAATATCTGTTGGCTGTTTTGAAGAAGAACCAATTTCCATTTTGGTACTAAATGGGTTTCTGGAATCCATGCTTTCTTGGAGCAGAGAATCACAGTTTCAGAGAAAATGGAATTTGGTTTGTGGGGAAGACGAAAATGGAAGAAGAAGATGTATTTATAGCTTTGGCCATTTGGGTTGTTATTCCCATGCGCATAATTGGCCCAAAATTAATTTGGTTTCTTTTAGTTTCCCCCTTCTTCTTTTTCTTAAATGGCCAAGTATTTACACGTCTAAACTATGAAAAATTGTATACCATCTTAGTAGGGTCACTTATTGGGAGAGTAATTACGCTTACGGTTCAGCTTATTGAATATCAATTTGTAAATGTACTAATTCGTTAGTCAAAGAGTCAACTAATAAAATATTGATTGGTTTGATATTGATGACATGTATGAGTTCACCACTAGTCAACAAATCAGGTCTCTTGAGACAAACAAGAACTATACAAAAAGTAATGTTTACATGAAAATCTCCTTACTCAAGAGAGGGAAAAATCATGGTTGTCTCAAAGGATTTTAGCAACAACTTCACTAATCAACTAGCAAAGATTTTGATTACAAACTCTTGAAACTTAGAAATTAAACCCTTAATCCCTTTCTCTTTGTAACAACTCTATTACAAGATCGATCAAAGCAATGACGTCTTTACCTAATATATATATATATATAGAGAGAGAGAGAGAGAGAGATGATTAATAACAAATAATCTTAATCATTGAGTGTTTAGATCTACCTACAAGATTTTAATCATTCAGATTCAGACCAGTGGCGTAGCCAGGAATTTCACAAAGGGTGTCCAGAAATAGCAGCTTGCTATGTTAAGGGTGTCCAAAATATGTTATTTAATAATTTCGTGTATCATTTTACTTGTTTATATGATATTTTTTCCCGACAAAGGGTGTTGGACACCCTTACCACCATGTGGCTACGCCAATGATTCAGACATCTTAATCTTAATGAAAACAAATGAGGCCTAAGACTGGAACTAATAGAGTTGTTTCTTCTATTTTCTTAAATACTACTAGTACAACAATCTCTTTCTTCTTTATATATCTCATAAATATTATAACTTCGCGTGTCTTTTTGTATTATATCTATGATGCCATGTAATTAAAAGGTATTTAGTATGTATTGTTTTGAATCATAAAAGTGTTAAATAAGTACAAGTCTTAGTTAACATAGCCCAGCAAAATATGTGAACAACTTTAAGTGGTTGCTAATGACTTACACCATCAAAGAAAGTTTCCCAAACAAGATATAGTACATGAACAACATCACAAAAAACACGAGCCTAAAAACACGTATAATGGTAGAATATATGAAATACCCTTCGCTGAAAGTAGGCACGTCCAACTCGATGCTTTCGAAAATAAGGAATCTGTCTCGAGTCTTCAAATTTGAGGGAGGGGGGAGGGGGGGTATTTTTTAATAATAATAGAATTATTATAATTTTAATTTTTAAAAATAATCTGTACAACATTATTTTAATTTATTTGTCTTATTTTTTAGTTCATTTTGAAAAAAATAATTCTTTTTTTTTGTCAATTTTAATGAGATAATACATCAAATGTCTCTTGAACTTGGCAATAAAACTTATTGTTGCTTATTTTGTTTCATGTGAATTTAACACTACCTAAACAGATGACATGACAAAAAAAAAAAAAAAAAAAAAAAATATTAGGCGCATAATTTTTTTTTTTTAAATAA